>BCKE01000127.1:7519-23037 GCA_001600495.1 Pilasporangium apinafurcum
ATACAAGATAATTATCTAATATTGAGCTAAGTTTCATATTGATTCGACTTGATTTGAAAAAGTTATGAACTCGCAAATACAAAAATG
Source organism: Pilasporangium apinafurcum (assembly GCA_001600495.1). Lineage (NCBI taxonomy): Eukaryota > Oomycota > Peronosporomycetes > Pythiales > Pythiaceae > Pilasporangium > Pilasporangium apinafurcum. Next base: position 7,607 of record BCKE01000127.1, read on the forward strand.
CAAAACACTTTAACACTTTTGTGAGTCACTGTAAATGTCTTCAATCCTTACAGTCCTTGTAAGGAGCTTAGTTGGTATGAGGTAAATTGGAAAGTGAGATTATTGTCTTAGACTCCACTACCCTTTTTCTTTCTAATCATTCATTTCCTAATGGCCTAAGAACCAGCCATTCTTCCTTACACATAAACATGCAATGATTACCTCGTAATTACGCTTTCGTAAATATAGAAATCATAACATATCAGATATGTAGCCTGATATGCAAAACTATGAACTTGGGGGATTTGAACCAGAAACTTTGAGCATAGGATACTATTCCCTATCTCAGTTAATAAGGCACCTAGATATTAGGCTGGATTGCATAAGTTTTTAGGGATCCCATAGCTTTTTACCCAATGCGAATTCATAAATAAAATGCTGATTGGTAAAAACTAGAAAAAAAGAGCTTTAAAATGAGCTATTGATCAAACAAATCGAGTAAGGCATTCTCACACCTCGAAAAGAAAAAAGTGGCCATTTCCTCCAGCCCAATGCCAAAGAAACCAAAGAACCGAAGATTTCGCATCATTACCAAGGAAGTAGCCACTCTAATTGATGACTGTAGAAGGTTCTTTGAGAAGGAACTCGAGCGCAATCAACGAATCCATTTGAATCGCCCAGTTGCTCGCACTGCAGCAGCTTTCGGTGTTGGTGAACGTACTGTCCTTCGTGTGCGAAAGAAACTAGAGAATAACGAACCTTTTGATGACGACACAAGAGATCGAGACATGGTTGTTCCTGATTATTTTATTCCTATTGTTCGGCAAGCAATACTGAGCATGTACGGGGCGAAGGAGCACGTGACAATCAATACGCTGCTCAGTAGATTGCGTTCAGAGCGCGTCACAAGAACAACAGGATGGAAATGGAGTAGAGCAACCCTGCACCGATTCATCACAAACAAAATGAACTACTCCTATGGTTCTAGGCCTTCGTACTATCAGCAGCTTCAAGAGAATGCGTCTATCGCCGCTCAGCGCGTCAACTACATCAGGAAGGTGCAAGAATATCGAACCCAAGGACGTCCGATATTCTACCAAGATGAGACCTGGGTTAGCAAAAACATGACGCCTATTAAGGTATGGGTTGATGAGAATGGTGCTGGTGGGTTGAAGGTACCAAATGGAAAAGGAGAGCGCTCCATTATATGTCATATTGGTGGCTATAATGGTTTCGTCGAAGGAGCAAAGTTGATTTTCCGGGGCTCAAAGTCACTTAAAGACTCTGATTATCATACAGAGATGAATGCTAGTGTGTTTTTGGACTGGTTGGAGAAGCGTGTCCTTCCTGCTGTTCCACCCAAATCTGTCATCGTGATTGACCGGGCAACGTATCACATGACTCTCACGCAGGAAACTAAACCTGCGAAGTCAACACTGAGAAAAGCGGAACTCATAAAGTGGCTGGKGGAAAAGGATATTGTTCATAATGGTATGCGCAACGAAGAAGATTACCAGAAAATAACGCGAGTGGAACTGTACGAAATTTGCAAGAAAAAYAAACCAGACCCCATCTATGAGGTAAGTGTCCTCGCAAAAAAATTTGAATGCGATGTATTACTTCTCCCAGTCGGACATCCCGAGCTCAACCCAATCGAGCTCGKTTGGTCGCGTCTCAAGCGACACATCGAGCAAAACAACGTGAATTTCTCGTTAGCGGAAGTTGAAAAGCTGGCTCATGAGTTTCTCAATTCATTTATGGCGGAAGAATGGGCTAAGTGCATCAACTACTGCATCAAAATAGAAAATGAATATTTGTCTGCCGCTGACGAGACTCCAATTTTCGACGATTCCGAGGTAGCCTTCGAAAAAGATGCATAACTTTATGAATTCGAAGTTGATTTGCATGCTTGACAGTTCTATAGAATACCAAGATAATTTCCTTCCTTTCGAATAGTCTCTGGTACAAAAACCTCCATTTAAACAAAAGTTACTGCAAAAATAACATGTGCCCTATTAACTGAGATAGGGAATAATTACTAACCAGTTGAGCTAGAAGTAGTATTTTAGTACGATCCTTATACTCATGATGCTGTGAAAAAGACAGCGCAATTGACAAAAAGCCTCGCAGTACCGCAGCTTCTCGATTTCATGACTACGAAGCTGAAGCCGGAGGTTGCTCAGGTGCGCGAAGAGTTTGGTGACTACAACTATACATAAGAAGAGTATGGACATTACCACGGCAACATTTTGATGGCACTATTCTTTGGAGTACCGCCTCAGCGAAAGCAATTTTTGGAGTTGATGGAAACTAAGAACATCACGTACAAAGGAAAGTACGCGATCATGAAAATATATGAGCACAAGACAGCACACAAGTACAGACCGATCGTCGTCACTTTGTCGTCGCATTACTACGACTTTGTAGTTGATTTGGATGGTTGACAGCTCCGGAAAACGGCAAGATAATTTCCTTACTATTAATAGTCCCTGGCACGAAAATTTATATTTAAACAAAATTTACTGCAAAAATAACATGTGCTTCATCAATTGAGACAAGGAATAATTCCTTTCCATTAAACATTTTCAATCTCATCTTCCAATTTACCTTCGAGCAATCAAGCCTTGGTACGTTATCCATGGATATCTGCAACCACCATTTTTATGACATTGTGCCCGAGAGCCCATCTTCTTCACAAGAAGACGAAATTGTTCCTGAAACGCCTCCATCACCGGAATATCTGCCAGAACCAAATTTCGAACCTTCTCCAACTTTCGTGTTTGAAACGGACTCTGAGATAGCTTACTCTCTAAGGCCAAGTGATGACGATGCTTGGAGTGATCCATCTGATTTGAGTGAGTCATCGAGTTCTGATGACAGACAGAAGCATGACCTTGGTGACGAACACTGTGAAAATGATGGTCAACTTGAAGAAGATAATGGGTGTAATGCCTTTTCTTCGTCAATGAGGCACGTTCACTTCAGTGAGGAGAAAAAAGAGGACAACAGTGATGATGAAGATGAATCGATGGTCTCTTTTCCATGCCAATGGATGAAGTTATGTTGTTCTACAATAGTGAAGCCGACATTGATATGTGAGATGTCCACGTTGAACCTGCCAACCTTTATTGCTTTGTGTTTGTTGAAATTTCTTTGGCGGAATGGAATCGATCTCTACCTCAACCGCCGACAGATCAAGTCATGATTGCATACAGTCCAGCCTACATGTATGTCACCACCAAGCAACGTGAAAAATTAGAGGAAGCATTGCGGCAATTATATCCATATCGAGATTTCCAGTTCCGAATAATGTTGCCGCGTCGATTTTTGATGCCAAAAAAAGCGCGTATCAGCATGCAGGAATTTCAAGATGCGCTACAATTGGCCAAGATTCGTTATATCAGGGTGGAAAATTTTGGAATGAAGGCGTCTTGGGACTCTTACTATTGGCTGGAAGGAGTGTGCAAAAAGCAGCAAACGGAAATGACGCTGGATGTCGGCACATATTGGAGATCTCCTGGGTTTTTTCTCGCCTTTTGTCAAAGACGCGGACATGAAAATCTTCGAGCCAAGATGCTTCCCACTTTCGATGATCTCTTCATGAGATATGGTATGTATTATCGAAGTATGGAGAATTGTTTGAGAGCATCAATTTCTGTGGAAATCAAGTTTCGAGATGAAGATACGGCTGGTCGTCCATTCACAATCAAGAAAATTATTGTTTACCCGAAAATTGTGCATTATACCAAGGCTCGATCCACTTTTACGATTGTTGATATTCCAGACGAGTACAAGGGCACACGCAGAAAAATGAAAATGTGGCAATCTTTGTTGACCAAGATAGAATTCGAACAAGATTTAAACTCATTTTGCGGTTCCAGAATTGAAGTTCGTGGGAAAGTTCGCACATTGAATGACGTTCTTGAAATGTCCAAGTTTGCACAAGTTTATGTCATGAATAATTTTGACATATACAAGATCCCAGTGAAGCTTTATATTGAGTCTGCTCGCTCAATGTTTCGTCGAGCTACAACAAGTTACATCGATCGAGGCACGAATAGCCAGAAAACTCCTATGACTCTTCGAAATGCCATGGCTGCTCTTTACAATACAATGGGATTCTACGACCGCAGCTTGAAGGTTTTTTTTGAAGAACATCATTTTTAATCCCAACACTCAGAAATATAACTGGGAAAAAAATTGGGATAATTTACCACCTGTGGAAATAAATGTTCCTGATTACCCTAATCAAGTTCTTCGGCTGTATTCAAGGCGCATTCTCGCAGACGTTAACGACCAAGATCCTAATGTCGAGATTGTCGAAGAAATTATGAGCAGGGTGTATTTTGTTCAGCTTCAAAGCCAAATTTGCATCCGAAAAAGAAACGGACAGTTGAGGCTATTTACCAGTGTGTAACGGATTCCCGATTATTAGTAGTACCAAAATAGGTAATTGAGAACRAGATAAGAATGCGAGGATAGAGAGTGAGAAATAGAGCTCTGAGTGAGCAAGATAGCTTTATTTGTATGGATAGATATCGTAACTCACTAATAAATTTGCTTTGAAGATCTGAAATACGACCAAGACTACACTTCAAGATGCCATCCAAGCCAAAGGTAATTCCATGTATATACCAGCCATTTTGCGATGTTCGGTTCACCAGCAACCACATGCGAAATCGACACTGTGATYGACACCATGGCGGCACCGAYCGACTTTTTTGCACCAAGTGCCCCACRTTGAAGTTTTTCACAACAAGTCGCTCTTTGGCTGGGCATATGCAAGACCATCAATCGGACGGYATTTGTCCTTATTGTGATGGTACATTYGCCCCGTCATATCTCAAGAAACACAAGAGAAAGTGTAGTGCCAGAGTTGAGCCAGCACCAGACGATGTTCAAGAYGAGATARYCRACTATCGACCATCTGACTCAACTCCACTATTTCGMGCTGATCGGACTGGTCTAACGCGATCAACTCATGCTGCGCCAACTGACGCTGCAATGAAAGCTGGGCTAGAACGATTTGTGGAGTGGGTCACTTGTCCAATAGCCGTTGGTAGAACCACATTGATCACAAGCTATGATGGTTTTCTGAGCAAGTTTCGGACGATGTTGGGGAAGCTCTGCAAGTTCTATAAGCAACCTGCAGCCAAGCTTTTCTATCGTCTTAATCGTCTCGACACATGTWTAGCCATGTTCAAGCCCAAGCCACTGAATAAGTTTACAATGGGCTTGGGAAAGCAGACGATGGGCAAGTACTTTATCTACAAATATGCGAAAGAGAGAGTACATAGTGATAATACTGTCATGTTCGGATTTATCATAGTTTATAACATAACCATACAAATTTTCATATAGTTTGGTTTAGTAGATCAAAAGTTATTGACTGATATGTGTGTCTTCACGTGATTGGCTGTTTCGATATACAGAGATGCAATAACAGCCTGTCAGACACCATGTAGTTGTGTTTACTAGAGCATGTTACATTACCATACGAATTTTCATATAGTTTGGTGCAGTGGCTCCATAGTTATTCACTTATAAAGGCTGTTGTCTTTTTCTGGCTTATTCCGCCCACGGTAGTGTTCATATATGTCCCATATATGCTAACATAGTTACGGTACTATTTGAGTACTCCATATATTGAAATTTGTATGCATTGAACCTTGATCGTCATTTTTTGTATGAAATTCCAGTTTGGCGCAGTTTATTAGAAAAATCCCATAATAAACGGCTCATCCTAGTGTAGCTTGCCATGCTGTATCAAGTTGACTTGATTAAAGTACTGGTAAACCTGTTTATGACCTCTAAAATTTAAATACTAAATTCTAAAACATAAATACTAAAATATAAATTCTAAATTTAAACTAAATTTAAAAATATAAACCTAAAATATATAATAGAAATTTTAAAATCTGTCTGTCCAGCGCTGGAAACCCATTACAACTTATTTTTGTATTTTCAACCAATCAGAAGGCATATATGAATTATTGATCAATAGTTTATTTTTGAGGTTTTGCGGTTATCTCTTAACATAATTAAAGCCATTTGGCATAGAATACAATGGCCACTCTGTGTAATTTCTCTTAATTGTAGCTCATACTTCGCAAAAAATTGCACCATATGTCATAATTCTTGCTCTCTATAAAGCTGTCATGCAAAGAGGACTGACAAACAGTAATACTCTATGCGGTCGTTCCGGTGCACCATCTGGCTCACCTCTTAATCAAATCTGCTCTGTTCATTGAACTCATCTGTTCATGGCGAAGTGGTGATGCCATGGTAGAGCAAGCGCATATACAATCGCACTCCAGCATTCATTTCCGCTTTCTCCATCACCATTTCGTTGACAGTTGCTCCAAGAACAACCAAATCCAATACGAAAAATGAGAGGCGCTCAAACGAGCTTCCTTATTGTCATGTGTATTGAGTTTATGTTGTTTGTGTCGGTAATGTCGCTGTGTACCATGTCAAACAGCTCAGAAACGTTCCTACATCCAGGCTTGCTGCATACGGAGAGTGACTTTGCCTATGTAAAGAGCAAAGTAGATGCTGGACTGGAACCCTGGACGAGCGGGTATGAAATACTGACTAACAACTCACACTCTGCTCTTAACTACGAGTCACGCCCGCAGGCGATCGTGTACCGCGGTTATGATGGGACTCATTCGGAGAATTATCGCCTCCTTTACAACGACGCAGCGGCAGCGTATGCACTTGCTCTCCGATGGAAAATATCTGGTGATGACAGCTACGCTAATGCATCTATTCAGATCTTGAATGGCTGGGCTCAAACACTAACTGCGATCGAAGGAACGTCGGATAAGTTTCTCGCGTCCGGGCTCTACGGATATCAAATCGCGAACGCGGCTGAGATCATGCGGTCCTACTCGAAATGGAGCACCGAGGAGTTGAAGGCTTTTCAGACGATGATGCTGAATGTGTTTTATCCGATGAACCATAGGTTCTTGGTGAATCACAACGACGCTAAAATTGACCATTACTGGGCCAATTGGGATCTGGCAAACATGGCGGCAATGCTTGCCATTGGTGTGTTGACAGATCGAGCCGATATCTACGATGAAGCTGTCGAGTACTTCAAGCATGGAGGTGGGAACGGAGCAATTGATAAGTTGGTGTGGATCATTTACGAAGACGGACTGGGTCAAACTCAAGAGAGCGGTCGAGATCAGGGCCATAATACTCTGTGTATGGCGTTGGTGTCTACTTTTTGCCAGATGGCGTACAATCAGAAGTGCGATCTCTTTGCGTATGACAACAATCGTGTTCTTAGCGGAGCAGAGTATGTGGCACAGTACAATCTTGGCAACGATGTGCCCTACACAACATATCAGAACAGTGACGTCGTGCAGACTGTCATTTCCTCCAACAGTCGAGGGAACATTCGTCCAGCATGGGAATTACTTTACAATCAGTTCGTGATCAAGAAAGGTTTGAGCGCCCCAGGTGTTGAGGCATGGGCCGCGAAGGTTCGTCCAGAAGGTGGAGGTGGGAACTATGGCCCAAACAGTGGTGGTTACGATCAGCTTGGATACGGAACGCTCATGTTCTCAACGGAGGCATCATCGGATGTGAAATCAAGTGACGAAGCATCGGGATCAGACGACATTGTGCTGGTAGAAGGATCTGGGTCAGAAGATGAAGTTGAAGGTGAAGCTGATAATAACACAGATGATACTGCTTCCAAAGAAGGGTTGGAGTCAGATGGAGATGAAATCCTTGAATCGGAAGCACCCAGCAGCTCAGCGAGTGCGGAGGAATCACCATCATTGACGCCTGCATCGAGTGTGAAGACATGCGGCGTTCGGAGAAGGAGCAGATTCTAAGTGACTGATTGCTGCACATCACGTAGTTGGTTATAGCATTTGTGAAGCGTGATTGGACTTGCTTTGTCTTGTTGTTGTGTATGTTGCTCTAGTCTGCATAACCATGTTGAAATTGATACATCACTTTCTTTTCATATGACCCCAAGCACTTATTATAAATTGAATAACGTCAGCAAGTACGCAATTGTTCCGTCGATTTTCTCCACGCATCAACTCAACTTTGCAGGTTGAGTTGGTGAATCAGAAACTGGACGATATAGATGCGATCCAACGGAATTTTCAAGAGTAGGTTCGCATGCAACAGCGCCAACTTGATGCCACTTCGAAGCTACTGGAGAAGGCATTGCACCAACGAGGAGATCCAGCTAATGACTAAGATTCCAGGAAAACCAGAAGGTATAGGTGCTGGGGTAAAATGGATAGCAGAGATGGATATTGGTATTCTGCTGGGTTTAGGCATCATGAAAGGGTAAGAACGGCAGATGCAAAAAGCGTACTGCCAAAAGCATGGTAAAGGTACAGTTGTCGTGCTTCGTCTTTCGCAGTTGGATCTGTTACCTTAAACTGCTTTAAGCTCTCATCGTATGTTTTGATGCATTCAACATATCGTTTATGATTAAAGATTGGTGGATATGATATCAGTACACTAAAGTGATCCTTAGTAGCTATTACAAGTCTCCATGAGTAACCCATAGTTAACAAAAGTTTCGTATCTCCAAAGGTCATTACTTCGTTTTTGAGCTCGAAAACGATTTACTCTGTATGACAATCTATGGTGATCCCACATTTCAGTCGGAAGATATCCCAAAATTCAAGTGTACAATATCTGCATGAAAAGCTGATTGTGGTTTGGTATGTCACTCGCTCTCATCGACTGTCATCTATCTCACTTGTCAATCTCACGACATCGATTTCAGTCAAAAGGCATGACCAAGTATGTATCCTCTGCCAAAGTTAGAGAGATGATATCTCTTCTGAACCCCTTAGAGGGTGGGATCTTCAAGGTCTGGTTAACGTCAGGGCTATCTGAAGCACAGAGTGTGGTTGTATGATCTTGAATCGATTGTCAGCGTTCCGATGTTGAAAGAATTCCAGCAGACAGACTCTATTTGAACGTGCGCAATCGACCTCGGAACCCGTAGTTTCATCACGCTGTACAACATTTATCGCATGGTGTTAAGTGTAGACGATGCCAAGAACGCAATCTTCAACTGCTGCCTATTGCCATATTGAATTCAATGACGTTTGTCGTGGAGGCTAAACACTTCCATTATAATCTATACATCACCATACTATTCTGACCAGAGCGCACGACTACCGTTCCATTTGACAAACTATTTGATGCCTCGTAGGGGAGAACGTATGTGTAGTCGATATGATACTGAGATTCAGTTACAAGATATGTGTCGTGGCTATGACTGGAGTGGGCGCCACCTGTGACGTGCCGCCTAGAGCAATCCAAGTCGCGAGTTTTTCCATGGCATTGTCGATATTGGGACAGATGGACTGAATGACCCCGTCTACCGCTTGCAATGATGGGTTGTCGTCCTACACATAGCACCGTTTCAGTGTCTAAGGTGGCAGTATCGGCAAGTGACAAGCAAATCATTATTGATTCTGATGAGCTGAAAACCACGTACCATGCTCTCAATCAAGTACATGGCGATTTCGCCTTTAAAGTCAACAAACGCTATTCGAACATAGAGCTCCTGCGCTGCGCGACCGAAGTATGAACCTGGAAGGATTGCGATTCCCGTGTCTTGCAACAGCCTCATACACAATTGCTCGTCGGTTGTGATTCCGCGCTGTGCAAGCGCAGCACGATGACACGCAAACGTCGGAAAGAGATAAAACCCACCCTGAGGTTCTTGGACATACAGATTCATCTTTCGCAACCGGTAGGTGCACCATTGGCCTATAATTTGTAGCGTTTTTCTACACCTTTGCTTGTATATTGCAAGTTCAACGCAACTGTAGGCAAAATCTAGTGAACAAGTGAGCAAGCTGTGGATATTTCACAGAAGGCAACTGTGTTGACATACCAGGGAAAGAATGCGCGCCTGGCTGCGTACTGGATAGGGGAGGCAACTGATGTATAGGTTTCTGACGCCATGATAAGCATGCTCTTACGGAGCCACTGCATGCTGGATGGGAACAACCAAAAGCCCATGCGCCATCCACCAGCCCCACACCATTTGCTTAGCCCTTCCGCTACGATCGTACCTTCAGGATAATGCTTTGAGATGGAGAGATGGTCACCCAAATGGTGTAATTCCGAATAAATTTCATCCGAGATGACTAAGATCCGATATTTCCGTGCAACCTGCGCAATCGCAAATAGCTACCGATTTCCAAAGCCATGAGCTGAAAATGGTGGGAATGTAAGTGACAAATCGAAAGTGAACTGGGCTACAAACCTCATCATCATCATAGGCACAGCCTGTAGGATTCGATGGACTATTCAGGATCAATATCCGCGGAGCTTCTATTGGAAGTAAAAAATCAGCTTTGAGGTTGCTACTCTCGCTTTTTGAAAGCACAGACTATATGTGCATCTGACCTGGGTCTCTGGCGCAATGTTCTTCCAGAATTTCAGGCTTAAGTACCCATCGGTCCTCTGCAGATGTTGGCAACCACACCATGCTTCTGTCGTCCCAAAATACATAAATTTCACAGCGTGAGGCGTTGCTTCCTCGCCAAACTCGAAAATCTAAATAGTATTCGTACCTGCCCGCGATAGCTGCCTGAGGCGCGTAGTTCATACAACTTGGGTTCGGAAGCAGCAAGCTTCCGCAGTAAACCGTTTGCAGCACAAACAGCAGCTCTTTCGTTCCAGGCCCGACTAACACGTCATCTTGCGTGTAGTTGAGGCCCAACCGCTTCGTCCCCCACAGCGCAATCTGTTCACATAACTGTGGTAATCCAGCTACCGGTAAATAGCCGCACTGATCGGAATTTGCGCTATATACAAATAAGCAGCCAAAATATGAAAATAGTTTTAGCCGCATTAACATTCAAAACGTGTTTGCAAAGGAAGGGCGACGATAGAAAGGGTTCTCTCTTTCTCCACGGACCGCAATTCATCGACGATACACTGCGGCACCGGAAATGGTGACTGTCCCAACTCCAATTTGTATATCGTTTTTCCCTCCAAGGTCATCTCATTGCTTAACTTCTCCAGGGCACTGCTTGGTGACGTGCAGAGCATTCGGATCTTACAGTTGATCGCTTTCCGTGGACCTTTCCTCCACATCATATCACACAAATGGATAAGATACCATGAAGCGTGTTGCTAACATAACTAGACAAACGAACTCACGCCAGCGACACGGACCTTTTAACTGCAATTCACTCTCTTGGAATGCTCGCTGTGCTCTATCCACCGACTGTTTCTTGGTTTTCACGGCGCCACCGTTCGCGATTGTGCTGCTCTTCACGGCCGACGCCTCGCGCACAAGTTTGCGCTGCAACGTCGTGCGTGGGACCCTGTAACGCCGCGCGGCCTCGCGCACTGACAGCCCTTGGGTCTTGACGGCTGCGACGGCCTCCTGTAGCTTCATGCTCTCCTCAGTCTTGTGCTTCATATGCCCAATTGCTCTGTTTTGTCTCCGTCCTATTCCTGGTAACAAAACACTCCTAAAGGCGCGGCCCAATAGCCAAGGATTGCGTAATAAACATAGAAAATAGTTAATATAGTGCATGTGCTAGTATCAGCTCATGTTACAAGTGGGCCATCCCTTTTGTCTGTCTATACTAGACGGCCCAGATTTCTGGCCCACTCAGCGAGTATGCGTAATCTCAATCAAAAATGTTTAAAAAGTGCAACGGATGTCTAGGATTTTGGGCCATAAATTGGGCCATCCTGTATGTGTAGGCAAAGCGTGGGCCGCTTCAAGGGGGCCGAACACACCATGGTATATGAAACGATCCAGTAAACACGATTTACTTCCGTTCTTGGTCGCATATGGGGCTGATCACTTTCAATTTCGCGCGCCGAACAACAATCAAATCAAGCGTTCGTTGAGCAAAAACAAACAAGCAACAAGCCAAGATGCCATCCAATTTGGTSTACCGTCATACGGAGAGGAGTTCACACCACCACCTGAAGCTCGTCGAGGAACCAATACAAACGATTGATAAGTACGAGGTCCTCGTGCAGATTCGAGGCGTGGCGCTCAACTACCGCGACCTCGCGATCGCCAACAGTACATACCCKTTCCCTGTGAAAGAGAACGTTGTTCCTTGTTCYGATGCTGCAGGGGTAGTGGTCCAAGTTGGTACYGCTGTGGAAGGATTCGCGGTAGGGGACCGTATCATTACRAACTTTGACGTGCACCATTATTATGGCACACAGCCCGATTGGCTTCATGGTCATGGYGGGCCAATTGATGGCGTGCTGCGGCAATACATGGYGCTTCCCGCCGATGCATTGGTCAAAGTCCCTCATGATTCATCCTTAAACTTTGAAGAGATGGCGTCACTAGTGGTCACTGGCATCACCGCATGGAATGCGCTYTACGGCARCATCCCGCTGAAACCAGGGCAGACCGTTCTGTTTCAAGGCACGGGTGGCGTCTCGATTACTGGGCTCTTGCTCGCCAAAGCCGCGGGGGCGACGACGATCATTACGTCTTCATCCGATGAAAAGCTGAAGCTGGTGCAAGAAAAGTTCGGTGCCGACTATAYCATCAACTACAAGAAAACCCCTGAYTGGGCAGCTGAGGTCAACAGGATCACSAACGACCACGGCGCGGACTTCATCTTCGAGAATGGTGGAGCTGGGACGATCAAGCAAAGCATCGCTGCAATCGCACGTGGTGGGATTATTTCAGTAATTGGTTTTCTGGCCGCYRTCAAGCAAGAAGAGATGCCCGACGTCGCGGGACTGGTGCTGTCCAAGGCGTGCATCGTTCGAGGCATCAACGTGGGGCCCAARCAAATGCTCGAAGATTTGCTGCGCTTTGTTGTCATGAAGAAGATCCGTCCACCAGTTGAGAAGACRTTTGGCTTCAGYCACGATGAAGTGATTGCTGCCTTCGACTATCTAAAGAGCGGCAACCACATCGGGAAGGTGTGCATCAGGGTGGACTAAGTCACGTCACCGCACCTTGTAGCCAATCATTGTACACCTTAAAACATTACATAGTTGCATCGAATAGGTGTGTGTTAAAAAAGCGGTTGTCTTCAGCGTTGGCCGTCTAGGCGAAATGAAAGCATGCACAACATACTCCTACTAGACCTGTTCTTTATGTGCGTTGGTGTTTTTCATCTGTTAGTATCATCATGGTTCCGGGACTATATTTAATGTGGATCTATCAATCATAGCACTCGCTCTCCATATCACAGAAAACGGACATTTGAAAAAGCAATAGTTCCTGCTTAGAAGGCAAACAGAAGATGTTGAAATTTACGAGGAAGGGTGAGCGTTGTCGTTCGCGAAATCGTCACTTATGGGGATGAAAATGCGATTGCCTTTGGACGCTACTCTTCGTCCCAGGACACTCTTCACAAATACGTCCAAAAGGTCTTTACACCTCCGCATTGTAAGTTCTTGATAGATATCAATGCTGCTAGAAAAACATTTCTTAAGAACGAACACTTACTCATCGAGTTCAGGTGTTGGAGACAACTGCAAATCAGACCCAAAGAACAAGACAGGAGTTCCTCCCTGAGTTACTCGTACTTTGGCATCGATTGGTAACGCATAGGATCTCTTTAGGTGAAGATATAACTTTCTCTTCTGGCGGTTGCCAGAATACGGACTAACCTTATGGACGTGTTTGAGAGATTGTTAGTCTCTCGCTGTCCATGGATACTCTTCCTACACTCTATTCTCCTCGTTGTAACTCAAGTGGTCTTGGAAGTATTCGTAGACGACACATGACGAGTGTAAGAGTGCTTTCCGACTGTATACAATATTCTCACAGTTAACTGCTGTACTTGTACAGGGGGATATTGACAAAGCAAATACTCATTTAGCAGACATTTACGAATACATGCATAGGACAAAAGATATCGACGACAGAGAGAGTGACAGCGAAGTAGAATCTAGTAGAGAAGGATTGTTCGAGTCGAGTAGTGACTAATTGCACTCAGACTGCATACTAACAGTAGCATTCATACACATATATATATAATGCCTTGTGGTGATTTCTGGTTGACAAAGAATTGCAAATTGTCATGTGTATATGCATCTTAAACTTGCCAGATCTTGTAGATTTGAGTCGTATGGTAAATAGCCAAGTAAAAAAGATTCATGGATGGTGTCGTGCAGTGTAGATACATTTGACTATGCTATCATAGTCCACCATTCGCTTCACAAGAGCAAGTTGTGCGTCAACCACGCACACCAACTCGATGAGCCAGGACTCCTACCAGATTCTCAGCTGCAACAACAGCGAGTGCAGAATCACATGGGAGTGAGATGTCAATGCGTCAAAGAACATTTTTACATGTACCATGTGTCTCCTACATGGACTTCCAAAACCGCAAAAGCTACAACGAGCAGAATAGAGTATCCATGGACAGCGGGAGAGTCGACCAACCTTTCAAACCGTCCACACGGTTAGTTTGTATACTGGTATCCGGCAGGTATGCTTTGGCGTCCAGTAGAATCGATCACCATTACAGTTTAGAATTTGATTAGACAACTAGGTTACTCCAACTCGCTTCGCGAGTTGCATCTATCAACTGGCTACACCTAGAATACGGGCTGTACCGTGTGAGCAGACTCACTTGATTCTCGTTGCAAGTACTCTAGTCTTGCTCGATTGTTGAAAAGTTCTGTCGTCACGCGCATAATGTTCAGCGAAGCGTTCACGTCGCGATCTCAAAACGTCTTGCATTCACTGGATTCACAGTGCAAAACGGATCGAGATTCAATTGTGCCATCGGGAACGCCGTTGACCATTTTCGGGAAGACTACCTTCGAAATTTCAGCGTGATAGTGGAAACATCGCTTAATTGTACGAAAGTCGTCGACGGAACGAACGGTAGCGCGCTTTGCCAGTTCCTTCTTGAGCGCTTTGACGCCATGGTGGTGAATTGTCGAATGGCATACCAGTAAAAAAAATCCCCATACTGGTTGCAAAGACACACTTGCAGTTGGTTATACTGAAAATAAGATTTCGAGGTAATTCGTTTGTCAGGTTTTCTAGTCAGTGTGACAGGTTTGGCCGGACGGACAAAATGGAATCTCATACATTTTCCGCACAGACAGACAACTTGCGAAAATAAGAGAAGTACAATGGGTGAGTGAAATCGGAACGGCGGAAAGGAAAGAGAGACTGCTCACGAGTTCGTGATTTAAGTAATATAAGATTTTTGGGATAATAAAAAAAAGAGACAATAAAAATAATAAGCCAGTTTTAAAATTAAATAAAAAAAATACGCCAACTTTTCAAAAAATAAAAAAATATGCCACACTGAAAGAAAACTACGTGCTCAGTGCTCAAAAGCGTAAACTTCATGAAAAATAACACTATCAATCGAAAATATAAATCAACTATTCAGACAAAAATATGTCTCTCAACTCTGTAATTTGAACTCGTTCCTATAGCTTAGTGGAAAAGCGCCACGTTCTTGCGTTGGAGATCGAGGGTT
>BCKE01000128.1:0-14968 GCA_001600495.1 Pilasporangium apinafurcum
TATCACCAGATTGTAAAGAAATTGAACCGCCGACACCGCTGTTCCCAGTGCCAACTTGCACTATCACAGATCCGCCGTTGCCTCCCGTACTACTGCCTGTTTGAATAAGGATGTCTCCAGTAGGTCCCGAGGAAGCGGTTCCAGACGATAAAGTTAGACTGCCAGATGATCCAGTTGATCCTGCTTGTTGAGTTGCAATCTCAATTTCTCCACTTGAACTGGATAAACTTCCTCCACTGGAGATGGAAACAGCACCACCAGAGGCTGAATTGTCTGTTGTGCCACCAGCAATGAGAGTTATGTTTCCGCCTTCACCAATTGCTCCTTTGCCAACGAGCAATAAAATTGAGCCACCATTTCCTTGACTTGAATCGCCCGTTTGAATGAGGGCAGTACCACTTGGGCCACTAAAACTGTTTCCCGTTCTGACGAGTATGTGTCCAGATCGACCACTAGGACCAGAATCTTGAGTAACAAGTGTTACAGCACCAGACGTAGAAATTTTGCTGGAGCCCGACTGAATCATAACATGACCACCAGTCTGATACCCTTGTCCGCCGGTAACTCGGAAATCACCTCCAACATCACTACTATTACCGGCTATTGCAATCACATCTCCCCCTCGGGTGTTACCACCACTACCCACAATCATTTCCACATTCCCTCCTGCTTTGTAACGGGAATTACCGGATCTCATCGTGATGCTTCCGGTATTTGCGAGATTAGCAGAGCCCGTAGTCAGATTTAACACACCAGATTGCCCTTGTGTCCCAGAGATTGCACTCTGGATCTGAACTGAGCCACTGCTAGTAAGCTCGGCAAAGCCACTGCTGATGTAGATAGAACCGCCAGGGCCAGCAAAACTATTACCAGCCGTGGCATTTATCATTCCACCAGAGGTAGTGGTACCGGCGCCAACCAGCAAAGATATCGAGCCCGCTGCTTTCTCACTAGCAGGTCCTGTAGTAAACAAAATCTCGCCACTGTTTTGAGACGATGCAGCCCCTGTAGATCCGAAAATTCGGCCAGACGTGCCAGAATCACTTGATGATGGTGTTAATAACTTAATCTCACCGCTCCTAGTAGCACCGTAGCCAGTAGAAATTTTGACATTACCCCCAACACGGTCGGTACTATCGCCAGCAGATATCCAAGTATTGCCCCCGTCAAGAGTGTTGGTGCCAGCAGACAGAAGGATGTTGCCGCCCAAAACCGCATTGCTGGTACCAACAGATAAAGAAATATCACCCGCACTCGATCCTATGGACGATCCTGTCGAGAAATTGAGATTTCCGGTACGAGACCTCGCAACTCCGGTATCTACAAATACAGTACCGGAACTACCTGCTTTCCCACCAACATGGGTAGTGATATTCACTGTTCCACTAGAACCACGTTCTCCGAAACCAGACTGAATCAAAACGGAACCACCGAATTCGCTGCTATTTCCGCTCACAATATCGATTGCTCCACCATTGGATGATCCAGAGACACCGACATATACAGAGATATTACCAGCTTTTCCACTTGGTGAAGTACCAGAGGAAACACTGACTTTACCGGAGGTCAGGCTATCGGCCAAACCTGATCGTATCGTAACATACCCTGTGCTGAACTTACTTGATCCAGTTTCTAGAGTAACATTGCCGGATGTCCTAGATCCAATACCGGAAGCGACATTCACCTCACCGCCAGTCGCCCCACTTCCTCCCAACAATGCGATACGCCCACCTCTTAGTTGAGGTGACGAACCAGCTGCAACAGCAATATCACCAGCAGAGCCTCTCAAACTGCTTCCAGATCCGACATATAGACTTCCTGCGATTCCATCAACGGAGTCACCACTTTTTACAAGCACGTTGCCAGCGGATCCACTCACAGTATCGCCAGAAATCAGTGATGCATTGCCTGAAAATGTATTCTGTGAACTGCTCATGCTCATGATCTTGACATTACCGCTTGAACCGAGCTTTCCCAGTCCTCCACCTGTGCTTAACTCCAGGTGACCACCCACTGACGAGCTACTGCTGCCACCAAGAATACGAATGCTGCTGCCATCGTTAGCACTGAGTCCGCTTGTCAATGTGATATCGCCACTTTGTCCTTTGCTAGCACTACCGGTGGACAAGCTGATTCCGCCGCTACCATCACGTGAATTTCCAGTTCCGATCTCGATTACACCAGAAACACGAGAATCAGGTGTTAACTGTCGAATAGCACCTGAAGACTGAGTAGTACTTGCCCCAGCAGATATTGACACATTACCACCAGACATGTACGTACTACTACCAGCAGTAATAATAATTTGTGGTCCAGCTAGTGTAGAACTATTGCCAGCAAGAATACTTGCTGACCCGCCAGCACCGTTACTGCTTCCCGAGAACAGCATCACATCTCCTGCGACACTTGTTGAATCTCCACTTCCAATAACCACGTTTCCGGAAGTTCCTTTCGCAGTACTTCCTGTTTGTAAGGATATGCGTCCTGAACTGGATTTATCAATACTCATGGATGTCGAGACAGTCACATCTCCGCTTGCTTGGCGATCACTTTGTCCAGATTGCAGAACAATTGCACCACCTGCTTTCATGCTTGAGCGACCACCGATGAGAGAAATATCGCCGACTGCATCGCGAGCTGAACCTGATGTCATTACAACACTTCCACTCGACCCTTGACGCCCATCACCTGATTTTAGTCCGATGGGGCCGCTTTCGCCTGTATCTGCAGCACTTGAAGCCACCGTAACCGAGCCAGATGATGTCCCTCCACCTGATAACATTTTAATCTTACCACTGGTAGCTGTTGTACTGCTCCCAGACAGTATTTGAACCATACCACCCACAGAACCGCTCGCACCACCTGCAGCTAGTTTCACACTGCCACCTGCAGCAGCACTGTTTCCAACTGCTATTGTGACGTTACCTGACATACCTTCAACTGCAGATCCAGTCAAAATATTCAATGCACCACTTGAACCCCTGGCGTTCTCGGTTCGTACAGATACTGAACCAGACACATCTGCCAAGACACGACCAGATACCCCTGACGCGATGTCAATTGAGCCTGAGGTGTCTCGACCAGTATAAATGGAGATTGATCCAGAGCTACCCACACCGCTGGAGTCAGAAGAAGATATTTTGACGTCCCCCCCAACGCCAAGTGGGCTCGCACCAGAAGCCAAGTTTAATGACCCACCTTTTTTCAAACCGATCCCACTGGATATGTCAACACTTCCTCCATAGTTCGATTTCCCACCGATAACAGCAACAGAGCCTCCAATACCATTGGACAAGCCAGAATCGCCACCAAGCATGTGGACTGATCCCACAGTTGCAGAAGAGTCTGATCTACCGCTGCTGATGACAACACTTCCAGATGAACTAGTTGCAGAGTCTCCACTTCCAACCAAAACCAAACCGCTTCCTCCTCTATTGACCGAATCCGCAGATTTCAAAGTAACCACCCCGGATGTCGACGCTTTTGAAGCTCCTGAGAACATTGAGATACTTCCACCGTCATCCTTGTCTCCATAGCCACCGGACAGAACRACAGAGCCGCCAGTACTAGACGTAGATGATCCACCACTAACGTACATTACTCCAACTATGCCGTCAGAGTCGCCTGTTTTGATGTGTACATCCCCACTGACTGCAGTTTTCATACTGGATGCAGATGCAAGTAAAACAGAGCCCGAGGTTCCCATCTTCGACTCGCCAGAAACAATATCAATCACACCACCAGAATTAGCAGATCCAGTAGATCCTCCAGAAACAGTCACATTTGCGCTTTTTCCGGATTGACTTGAGCCACCTTGAATAGCTATAGTCCCGCTCTCACCAGCATCGGAATCACCAGACATAAGTTCGATCCATCCGCTCGATCCCAGCTGAGTGTTACCAGAGGTAATCATGACCTGTCCACTGTCTCCAACAGCCCCACCATTGACAGTGCCAATACTAACACTTCCGCTTGATCCCATGTTTCCACCACCAGACGACACAACGACAGATCCGCCGATCGCCGCATTGGTCGTAACACCGCCAGCTTCTACATAGATATTACCACCATCTTTACTGCTCGTGCCAGCTCCAATGATGATATCTCCTGCTTTTGCTTTTAGGGAATCGCCTGTTACCAGTTGTATACTGCCAGAGGAAGATGCTTGTGATATCCCGGAAGTAATGGATACAGATCCAGATGCAGACGAATCTGTTGCACCCGCATATGCATTGGAATCTGCTGTTGAAATAAATATATCACCACTTTTTTCACGACTGTTGGGTGACACCTGGAAGCGGCGATGCTGCGCATGAAGTGCGGCTACCAGATCCAATGTGACCCTTTGTTTGTCGAATTGATGGAACTGTTTAATCACAAACCCGCTTTCCTTCAACGTGAATTCATCTTCGACATCCACATATTCTGGAAATGTTTCACGGGCTTGTTGTGCTATTACACCACGTACCACCTGATCTTCAATTCCACGAATGCGTCTCCACTCATCGGTGTATCGATACTGCTTGATTTCGAGAGTCTGTAGTCGCTGAAGTATATCATCTTCATCAATATCTTCTATATTGGTCTTGAGGCGCCGATCGGAAGGATATATTACTTGTGGAATTTGCAGAGGCACTGTGCTCAAGAGCATATCCTTGCGAATTCTAAATACGATTCCGTCAGATGTGTTCGAATTCGGATTCTCGAAAAGAGCTTCCTCTTGAACTTTTTGAATCCCAAACACTGAATTCATTGACAAATTAGAGTTGACACTTTGCATGGATACGCCACCGTCAATAACACTTTCCATGGTGCCACTTGCAACAGATATAGAACCGCCAGATGAACTTTCACCAGCAACAATTGATACATTTCCAGAACCAAACGCATTAGATTTTGACTGAATAAGAACATTGCCTGGAACACCACTCGCAGAATCACCGCTTGCAATCGTCACGTCACCTCCAGAGCCACTCGCAGAAGAACCACCAGATACACGAACACTACCACCAGAGCTACTTACAGAAGAACCACCAGAAACATGGATAGCGCCACCAGTGGAAAGTGGAGCATTTGTTTTTGATGTGGAATTTCCACCAATCATTAAAATGTTCCCTCCACCCATTCCGAGAATGACGTTGAAGTTCCCTCCTTTACCAGATGTGCTATTGCCAGTTGAGAAAGAGATTGATCCAGATGATCCAGAGCTTACAGTTCCAGAGGTCACTCGAACATCTCCGGAGTCTCCAGTTGCTGTTTCTCCAGTGGAAATCAGAGTATTACCAGTGTTGCTGAGTGATGACGAACCAGTCATGAGCTCAATCGATCCTGACCATTTATTACTGGAGCCCGAAGATACTTTGATGTCTCCACTTGTTCCGTCAATTGGGGTATCTTGTGATTGAATTAGCACGCTTCCACTGGATGAAATTAGATTAGCACCGCTAACAATATTGATGAAACCCCCCGATGCTGAAACCGCCTCTCCTCCTCGCAGAGTTACACCACCACCAATATCACTTGTTGAAGATCCACCATAGCTTGAGCCACCGACGATTTCTACAGTGCCACCACGACCACCACTGGCTTCATCATTCCCTAATCCATTACCGGCGGTAATTTTAATGTCTCCACCAATGCTATCTTTAGTCTGTAGCGCGTCACCACCAGTAAGACGAACGACTTGTCCATTTCCAGAAGTAGACTGACCAGCAGCAATATTAATCTCTCCTTCATTTGGAATAGAACGCTGTCCGGTACTCAAAGTTATCGAACCAACAGCATTGGTTTGAGAGTCTCCCGTCTTCATGACGATACTTCCTGAATTACCATCGATCCCAGCATCAGCAGACATAAGTACCAAGCTCCCACTTGATGACCCCGAGTTATAACCGGATAATATCTTGACGTTACCGCCAACTGCGTGTGAATCAATTGTAGAACCAGCTTCAATTGTTATATCACCGCCGTAACTATTTGATCCTTCACCTGCAGCAATATTGATAGAACCGCCACTGCCGCCGCTTGCAGAACCGGTCTTTATATCAATTCCTCCAGAACCAGTTGAGTCAGTAGTTCCAGTTTTCAAATAAAGAGCTCCGCTTACGTGAAGCGCATCAGCTGTGGAGATCGAGATATCACCGCTCGATGAAGATAAAGACGCACCAGAAGAAATGAGAACTGAGCCACCTGACGCCAGCGCAGCACTTCCTCCATTCATGACAATGTCTCCACCGCGGTCAAATACTCCACTCATTCCATCAGCAGTTCCTCCAGTAAGTTCAACAGTGCCACCATTTCCTCCATCTTTATCGTCGACCGAAGTGCCACGACCACCATGTAGACGAATGGATCCTCCTTGAGAAGCTTTAGCAGAGGAATCACCAGCGAAAAGCCTAACATGCCCACCGTCTCCGATTGTTCCGGCGCCAATGTTCAGTGTAATGTTTCCTCCACTGCCCTTGGAAGCACTTCCAGTACTAATAGATACATTGCCAGACCCAGGAGAAGCAGTGGAATCACCCGTGTCGATCTGGACGCTGCCAGAGTAGCCAGCTTTTCCTGCGGAAGGAGTGTATACACGAACACTTCCACTAAATGTTGCAGAGCTAGCGCCAGAGGCAATATTTACGTTTCCGCCCCCGTCGGAGTAAGTTGTTGATCCAGCAATGACCATCACGTTACCACCAGCACCCAGTGTTCCTTGGCCTACTGATGCCGTGATATCACCACCTTTTCCGGAGGTTGATGCGCCAGACATAATTACTACAGATCCAGATGAACCGCCTCGAGAAGAACCCGAGGCTAGGCTTACCATTCCACTACCACTGGCGACACCGCCTTGGTTAGTACTGATGTCAATATTTCCACTGCTACCAGGAACCGAATATCCGGATACCACTGTCACTGATCCTCCTTTAGTGCTTGCGGTGTTTCCGGCTTGGATAAGTACATTTGATGCACTTTTACCGCTCATCCCGCCCTTGATAGTAATATCCCCACTCGTTCCAGCTGGTGCGCGTCCTGATTGGAGGGAAATAACCCCACTATTTTCATTAGTAGAGGCTCCGGTTAAGATGGTGATACTTCCCGAAGCACGAGCGAGCTGTTCAATAGAGTCACCCGTTAAAATCGCAATATCTCCACTTGAAGAATAAGTTGCATTTCCAGTTAAAACTCTAATAGACCCGCCAGTGGATCCACTAGCTCTTCCGCCCAACAAGCTGACAGAACCACCAGGATCGCTACCAGAACTTTTACCTCTGGCTTCACCACCAGATAATATCACTGAGCCTCCATCGCCGCCATCTTTGAGATTCGTATTCAAGCCGGTACCACCTCCAATAGTGACGGTCCCACCAGAGGCTGCAGCAGCAGAAGCAGGGCCAGCAGTAACAACAATATCACCGCCGTTTCCGGTGTCGCCTTCTCCTACGATAGCTTGAATACTTCCGCCGTGTCCACCTGTTGAAATTCCAGTTGACAGCGAAATAAGGCCAGAATCACCACGTAGTGAAGAACCGGACGCCAACTTGATAGAGCCGCTGACACCAACACTGCCGGAAATATCCGTGCTCACAGAAATACTACCGCTGTTCATGGCAGCGCTGAAACCAGAAGTAACTAGAACGTCCCCTCCATTATAGTTTGGCGCATTTGTAGAGCCTGCTGTGACTTTGACGTCACCACCCTTTAATGCTGAGCTTCTCCCGGCAGACACATCAACAGTACCACTTCGACCATTTACTGAGTCACCCGTTTTCAAATAGAAAGATCCAGAATCGCCACGAGTGCTTTTCCCAGTACTAACAGTGATGGATCCACTCGCTCCGTAGAAGCCCGATTCAGGAGTTACAATATCAATATTTCCGCTTGTTGTTTTCAGCCCAACGCCGCTAATTACTTGAATTGAACCCCCAAAACCTGATTCTGCCTGTCCACCTCGGAGAGTGATGGTACCACCTGCAATAACAGAAACGAGATAAATTTTTTTGACATTATCTAATGCTTGCAAAAACCATGACCTACCATTGTCGTCGTAGGCTCCGCCTTCAGCTTCTCCACCAGCAATGAGGACGGAGCCACCTTTGCCACCACCACCTTTGGACCGACTACTTCCATGCCCTGCGACTACGGCAACGTTGCCTCCTATTGATTTCGGTGCAATCATTTCTCCAGCAGTAAGAAATATTCCGCCACCATTTCCGGTGTAGCCGACGCCAACACTGACGACAATATCACCTGCAGGACCCGGTTTGGCATTACCAGATATCAAATTAAGTGATCCGCTGGGACCGGATGTCGTGTTGCCACTTCGAAGCACAATCGTTCCAGATGCACCTTTAATGAGGGAATTCGCAGTTTGTATACCCATGTCGCCACTACTAGTGGACTTGCCGGTACCAGAATAAATCTCTATTTTCCCACCGCTCGACGAAGCGCTTGGACCTCCTTCAATATGAATTAGACCACCAATATCTTTATTTGTGTTTCCACCTTTTGCTTCGCCGCCGATGATCTCGACGATCCCACCATCTCCACCGTCCCCTGTATTAATGCTAGTACCCGGTCCAGCTGTAAGTGAGATTTTGCCACCAACACCGGCGGTAGCTAGCACGAACAAACGGAATAGCAATGAGGCAAAGGTTATACACAGTTGAATCTAAGCTAAAGCACTCACCAGATGATTCCCCTGCGATTATACTTACGTCTCCACCATTGCCGGTATCACCCGCACCAACTGACACTGTAACATCACCACCATGACCCTTCGTAGCGCGTCCAGTCACGAAACTCATGTCTCCACTATCGGTAGATGTCGACTTCCCTGTTGTAAAGAACAACGAACCAGATCCACCGGCAGTCCCAGCGTTGGGTGTCTGAAGTACAAAATCTCCGGAAGTAGTTCTAGTTGATGCACCAGTTGTAATAATAATTGAACCACCTGTAGCTTTATCTTCTGTTGTCCCTGCTGATAAGGCCAAATCCCCACCAACGTCCTTGGAACCTCTTCCAACTACAACGTCGATGAAGCCACCTTTGCCTCCGCTTGCAGTACCAGTAATGAGGGTCATTTCGCCACTATCACCATATGTAGAGACACCTGTGCTTAAAGATAGCATGCCACTTGTTCCCTTAGTTCCAGCATTTGCAGTCCAGAGTTGCAAGTTACCACTTGATGTGTCTTGACCAAAGCCTGTCAAAATGCGAACTTCGCCACCTCGACCCTTTCTGGCAAAACCAGCCTCAGCATTTATTGAGCCACCACGGTCCTTTGCACTTCCACCTTGTGAGGCACCGCCATACAAAGATACTGGTCCACCGTCGCCGCCATCCGTAAAGAAAGTACTGCTACCTTCGCCGCCAGTTACAAGGACAGCACCCCCTCTCTTTTCCTTAACAGTTGTTTCACCTGCTGTGATTTGAACATCTCCTCCATCTCCTTGGTTGCCAGTTCCGACAAGAACAATAACGTGCCCACCATGCCCACTAGTAGCAAATCCGGTTGTAACCAAAAATGCCCCAGAATCTCCAGCACTCGCGATTCCAGACTGGAGTGTAAGCCCACCACTGACGCCTGCAGCACCTGAATTAGCAGTTTTGATACTGATATCTCCGCTAGAAGTCTTTTCACTTTCTCCGGATATTAATGAAATGTAGCCGCCACTTTGGGAGTCAGTTGTACTTCCTGCTTCAACAGTGACTTGTCCGCCTTCACCAAAATCACCATTTCCAACACTGACTTGAACTTGACCTCCTTTACCATATTGGGCTGATCCAGAGTTCAAAAGAATGGGTCCGGAGTTACCATTTGTTGCTTTTCCTGTGGACATGTATAAACCACCACTAACCCCACGAGAGCCAGCATTGGCGGTGACGATGGTGACAGAACCACTGGAAGTTGAAATGCCGGTTCCAGATGAAAAGCGGAGAGTACCACCATATCCATTTACAGATATTCCTCCAGTAACGGCAATGTCGCCACCATTATCAAGAGAGTTCGAGCCTCGCCCTTCACCACCTAATATACTAACTTTTCCTCCGTCCCCACCATCGATAGAGTTTGAACTTGAGCCAATACCACCGAAAATGGTCACTTTCCCACCAACTGTCCCCATGCCTGATGATTCACCAGCACCAACACGAACGTCTCCTCCGTCTCCATCATCACCAGCGCCGACTAACAATTCAATTGATCCGCCTTTTCCAAACGTGGCCGTTCCAGTGGAAACTGTTATACTTCCTGTCGCACCATTAATACTTTCGCCGGATTCTAACGATACACTGCCACTCATTCCTGACGTGCCAGATTTCGACGATGCGATAGCAATTTTGCCACTTAACGTGTCAACACTGCCACCAGAGAAGAGTTCAATGTCACCACCTGCCCCTTTTTCAGCATGACCTCCAGATATGGTTACTGATCCGGCAGTGTCTCGAGCTGAATGGCCCCAAGACGAGCCTCCGCTTATAACGACGTTGCCTCCATCCCCGCCATTTCCAGCATTCTCACTTAATCCAGATCCTCCACTGAGATACACACCTCCTCCAGTGGTCGCTGTATTTGTTGAAGAGCCAGAGATGATACTGATTACTCCACCATCACCGATAGCGTTGGAACCAACCGATATTGACACACTACCTGGCAGACCTTGAGAGGCTCCGCTCCCTAAAGTGACTGAGCCAGCCCTACCGAGTTCAGATGACCCAGTGGTGATATGAACCGACCCAGACTCACCTAATCCAGTAGTGCTAGCGGAAAGAACTTTGATTATACCAGATGAACCAAGTGTCGACTTTCCACTAAAGAGATTCACATCACCTCCAGATAATGAATCACTATCACCACCTTGAAGTATAACTTTCCCACCACTCCCATCGAGCGATTCTCCGCCCGATATATGAACGCTTCCACCTGAACCTGGACTGAGTACCTGTGAATGAAGTCCATATCCTTTACCACCAGTAATAGCAATTGGGCCACCTTCACCGCCATTCGAAGAGAGCCCGGCTCCGCCGATAAGATGAATCATTCCACCAGCACCCCCTTGTGAGGATGAACTGCCGCTTGAAATCAAAATGCTGCCAGGATTTTCACTTGAGGTGGAGCCAGACTGAATTTGGACGTCGCCTGTACGATTATTGCCTCCATTTCCAGTCGACAGTGCAATGTTTCCGGTTATACCTTGGTTAGAGATACCAGTCGAAATTTTCACGGATCCTGAAGCACTTCCGTTCAGGCTTGCCGCGGTTGCTAGTTCGATACTTCCACTTGTTCCAGTGAAACTTGTTCCAGACGTTAAGGCGATAAGACCTCCAGTACCAGTCGTACTTGCTCCTGCAGCTACTTCTATTCCACCGCTGATTCCTGCAGAAGCCTGACCACCGACTAGTTTGATGGAACCGCTGTTACCTTGACGTGAATATCCACTTGTAAACAGAATGTCTCCCGAGTCAAATGATGAGTTCCCGGTTGAAATTTGCAGTACGCCGCTCTCACCGGATATCTCCGCAGCTGCAGTATGAATCATAACATTACCACTAGATCCATCGTTGCTGGTTCCACTAAATACCTTTACAGATCCACCAGTGCCACCTGTCGTATTACCTCCGGCAAGGAGAACATCACCACCAACGGAGGTATTGGAAGTGCCGAAGGAAGACCCACCAACAATAATTGTGTGACCACCAACAGCATACTCTGTATGATAGCTATCGCCGCCAGACACTTTTGTTACTCCTCCTTCGCCACCATATTTCGATGTAGATCCACTACCAACAAAAACACCACCGCCTTGATCGGAATAACTGACCCCGACTTGAATCGAGATAGAACCTGCTGTAGATTGATTGGCACTGCCAGTAGCAAGATACAAAGGTCCGGTGGGTTGTGATGCGGAGTTTCCAGTCAGAACAACAATGCCACCGCTAGAGCCATTTACACCAGCGTCGGATGTTTGAATCAAGAAATCACCAGACGACTTTGAATCAGAGCTTCCGGTTACAATACGTACTGCTCCACCGTTTTCGTTCCCACCCGATGAACCGCCACGGATGAAGACACTACCACCTTTCGTGGTTTCCGACGATCCACTGGTCAGCGTTACTGAACCTGCGAAATTTGTCGTAGCATTTCCAGTCGCCACCACAATGGAACCAGATGACCCGGCGCGCGCTGACTCAGTGTAGAGACGCAATTCACCGGTATTTCCCGTTCTGGAGGCTGCTGCAGTATTGATTACAATACTGCCACTAGATGAGGAGGAACTTTCGCCAGACAGAATTTTAATGGATCCACCAGTTTGGGGACCCACGCCACCAGACAATGTTATATTGCCACCGGTCCCAGTCTTCGATTGGCCACCAACCAAATTAACGTTACCACCAACTGCTGAGCCGTCAAAGTTTTGAACTCCGTAAGCATTTCCGCCGGATATTTTGACGACTCCACCACGCCCTCGATTCCTATGCAAACCATCACCAGCTGTAATCTCGATACCTCCGCCTGGTGTATTGAATCTAGGATCGTCACCGGCGCGAAGGTAAATAGCTCCAGCAGACATGACTGACGTAGTTGTTTGGTTTATAACGAGTGAGTAATTTCTCGAATCTTTCGTGACGCCCTTGAGAACAAGCCCTTGTCTAACGGTTGGAAACTCTTGGTGGATGATTATATCACCCGTAAGAATTGTTTCTAGACAAGCATAAAGTCATTAAGTTACCGTCATTATCATTCCCAGTAATCGTAAATACTACCAATACCTGGAACATTCACCGCCGGACATGGGGCTTCTGTGACTAGCGTCTTACATCCTGATCCATAGCTTTCTTCAACCGACATGCAAGACAAGTCGGATGCACACCACACGCATTGGTCGGACGCTGCGCACTTGTCACATTCAGTAATGGTATTACAGAGAGGGTTGACAGGACATGCCTCAGGTATCGAGATCCAGTCTCCGCACCACAACTTGAACCGATCGTAAGGGCCTTTGGAGTCTCCTTCTGCACATGTCATTGTCGAGCGGCAAAAGCCACAAGATGGTTGGGAGGCACAGCCGTAACAATGATCCATTGCGTCCCAGTACTTGGTATCTTGAAGAGGGGAGAGCGCAGAACAGTTTACTAAAGACGGAGCACTCTCATCTCTCACCCAAATCTTCACCCGAGCCGGAGTCGCACCCAAAAGTAACGAGAAGCACAACCACACTAACACCGCCAATTCCAATCGCACCCATCCATGCATCCTCAATCGTATATGCAACAATCCGAACATTTTCTTTTCTTTTTTCGTTTTCAAACAAATTCAAACACACAAAGCAAACTTTTTTTTCTTTTTTCGTTCAAACTCAATCCAAACAGCACAAAAAACAACCCGAGTTCCGCGAGAAATTGAAAGAACGTTGCCTTCTTTTCAATTTCAGCACCGATTATCACGGGAAGAGATCACACACGTCGCAAGCCCTTATCTAGTAAGAATCACCAGCAAAAGCTTGCGTATGATTGCGTAACTTTCACACCCGCAACTCCAAAGTACACCCACTCGCAAATAAATGTTCACACCCGCAGTCGACCACAACAACAAGAATCAGCACACTCGCTGACCTGCTGTGTGTCTATATGTGTATAGGTTCAACAGCACGCTAAAATAATGCCTGCTAGTCCGTCAAGAAGCTCTGTAAGAGACTTGTATCCCAACAGTCACTATTGCACACGCTGTCGCCTGCTCGGATCAACGTACGCACTACACCCACAAACGTACCAAATAACAGTCTCGTTCTTATTCACTACCGTTTCTGCTCCTCGCTGTTGTTTTACCGTCGGGCAGATGAAGTACGCGATCTTTTGCTTGCTCTCTCTCTGTATCGGAGAAGAAGAAAACCCGGGCAAATCTTTTTTTTCCTCCGCCGCTGCCACGAAAGACTGGTGTCTAGTACTCTCTGGCCGATGAGAAGGGAAAAATTACCACAAGTAGAAAAGCTGGAGGGTCTTGAAATCCGTGGAAGAAGGCGCCTACAGAAGATCGCCTGAACACCTTCTTTTATCCTTTGCGTCTGCTGGATGATCGCTAGGATTTACTTCAACACCCGCCCATCCGCCCACTCGCATCATTGTGAGCATGACTGATCGCTCTTGCCCTATTGCAAGCCTGCACTCGCAATAGGGCGAGAGCCAATCAAAATGGGCGGATCAGATTTTGGTCGACCTTCATGGGTTTGCTATGAATAGACCTGCCTCTATTTTTCTATTTTTTGGAACAAGTACAATATCTCACAAAGCAATTTGATTGGATTTTATGGTTACTCTGTTTTCCGATAATAATTAATTTAAACTTATTTTTGTTAATGAAATGGACGCAGTCAAATACAAATTCGTATACTTTAGAAATAGGGAGAATGGAAAAAATATACCTTTTTTAAAATAAAATGAAAAAAATATATTCAAATAGAAAAAATCTACCTTGGATCACAACTTTTTCACAAAAATGAAAAAAATCTACCTAAGAAGTAAAAAATAGCTATTGAAAAGTAAAAAACGAAAAAATATACCCAACTCACTAAAGAAAGTATACCTTTTAATGCTACGCATTACTGGTGCATCGACGCTTGTTATGTCCCATTTGGCCACAGYTGCTGCACCGGTAAACACTCTTTGGCGCGTCAACTTCTAATGTAGCAGACTGTGATTCGATTCGCTTCTTTTTTGGTCKACCTTTTCTTTTGAACGGATTTGGCGGAAGATGATCGCTCTTTACCAGTTCGCTTTTCGTCACGAATGGCTTCACTTCAAGTGCTTCATTGTAGGCAAGTAGATACGTTTTGGTTGACCACATATCCCCGAAAAATAATTCTGCACGTGATAGTTGATTCGAAAATTTGAGTGCTGCTATGAGGTGTCGGCACGGAGCATTCATATCCTTCACATAACCGCACGTACAGGTACCGCTGGTACTGTTTACTTGGACAGC
>BCKE01000129.1:0-15303 GCA_001600495.1 Pilasporangium apinafurcum
ATAGAACCATCCGTATAGCGATATATTTCTGGTCGATTCGGATCACACTTCACCGCTTGACCTTCTGGGATGAATGGCTGGTTGAAAAGCATATCATTACCACGAGGAATGGTCGAGCAGTCTACAATGATAAAGTTACCCCATAGCTTATCCCAAGAATAAGCAATAATGGGGTCTGGATACCAACGACGCTCACCACTGGTGTAACGGTACACTTCGGGACGATCTGGATCACATTTGATGGCTTGACCCTCAATGATAATCTGTAAGGGCGGTATTTCGCCAGGTTCGGACAAATTGGACGTAGATGGGTAGCCTGGGAACGAATCAGAGCCTAGTGATGGCACAGAAGATAATGGGGCCCGACTTCCTAAACTCTCGTCATAGAGTTGGCCCATTGACGCACTCCCCACCATAGCTGGTGGTGGTATATCAAGCAGTAGATACTGCGACGGTATGTCATCATTGAGGACAACGCAAAACTCCTTTATCAATCCATAAAATAGATCGAATCCCTCTTGAGTGATTCCAGAACGGATGCTTTCCTACGAAAATAACAACTGTTGGCTAACATGTCCACGTTCATCAATCATCAATACAACTTACTCGCTTCATCACTCGCGTGGCACAATCAGTTTCGTTGGCCACATTCTGATCCAAATGCTCAGAAATTATTTGCTTCTGCGTTGATGACAAGTCTGATCCAGCAAGACGAGTTAGAATATCGTCCCGTAGAGCGTTCAGGTGCGCTGAATACTCAGCAATAGTCACGAGGCCATTATTGTCCGTATCAAACTCATAAAACGGCGGAATGTAAATCGCTATTTCATCATCAATTTCGGTATCTTCATAAGGTACAGACGAAACAGCAAAAGTGTTTGTTTCCAGCACTTCAACAGGCGTTGCAGGAAGCAAGTTGTCCTTTGGAAGACCAATATAGGCACATGCTGACACAATCACTAGAACTACTAGAAATATACAAGCAGCATTTCTGCTTCCTTTTTGTCGGGATTCCGGAGATGGAGGCTGAGGAAGAAACATCGCATCCTCTCCGTTATACTTTTTTCCCGGGCGATTCTTCATATTGAGTAACCAGACTAGTCAGCCCAATACGAGTGAAAAATTCACTCTGAGCACTACCTTCAACACTGACGTCGTAGACTTTACAACACGTACTCCCAAATTCACTTTTCTTGTTCTTCCCCCAGCAAATTCGAAAGTGACTGGTGCGTTGAACATGCCAAGGGATTCGCTAGCTGCATAATATATCTAGCGGTACGACGGGCGTCTCCTTGATCCTTTCGCGCGCTCGTTGCCGCACAATTTATTGTGAAAAGTCGCGATGGTGGCCCTTTGTAGAGACACATCCGTTCCATGCGTCGCTTGTGTGCGATCTTCTTGATCGTTTGAGTGTTGACCATCGCCTCACCTCAAGAGATTATATAAATTACGAACGTACCAATAACTCAGTGAGGAGCTCCTGTTTTTTGTTTGGGTCCGAATTGACTATCAAAAGCTAGTTAAGACTAGCCAACCGCAGAGTAGGTATCTCCGACACCTGAACTTGATGAATAAGTGTTCATTCTTGAGAAAGCTATTTCTAGCAGTGTTTACATCTCTTCCAAGGACGAAGCTGCAGTGAAGACATTCCAAGACTTTCTGGTGCTTCATCGCATGGTTGATTCTCTCACATTGAGAACAAATGTTTGTGGTAAAGCGTTCCTGGCAGTCAACTTTGTGCAGCCGTGACCAATACACTAAGAGAATTCACCGAAGTAATTTATAAAAATTCGTGTATAATGGTGCTAAATTACATAATTTGCTAACGCACTTGTGTTTATTAGATTTAGCATCAATGTGTTAGCTAGTTATATCACCTGACCTTTCAGTTTTCATACGGAATGTTTGTTATTTTATCATCAGTATCTGATTGGTTGAATTAGTCTCCACCTTCTCAAGAAGCACAAGTGAAGCTGCCATGCGCATTGGTGGGAGTGCAGGGAACCTCCTTCTCCGTCAACGTCGATGCGAGTAATTTGATTGGTGATTTGAAGAAGACGATTAAGAAGGAGAAAAAGAACACTTTAGAGAAAATCGATGCGGATCAACTGAAGTTATATCTCGCCAAGAGGGGTGACACGTAGCTTGGATCTCGTGATACTCATGCGAAGGCGCTAATGAAAAGAGCGATTCCTGATGGAACAAAAAACTGTTGGTGGAGGAAATCGATTCAGCAGACGAGATTGGTGATTGCTTTGTAGATGCTCCGAAGAAAAAAGCTATTCACGTCTTAGTGGTTGTTTCGACGCGAACAGACAGCGAGGAGAACTCAGCCATAGTGCGATTGACGACGATAAATGAAGAAATGCGTAAAGAAGCACATGAAATACGCCAAGAGGTTGTGCAACCAAATCGTAAGCAATATGCTCACTCAGACATGAATTCGACAATAGGAACTGCGTTTCTTAAAGAAATGGGGCTATTCATAAAGTTCGTGAGTGCCATTCCGTCTAGTGTTAACAGTATAAATCATGACAAAGAATTCAATTGGAAAGATGTTCGCAATGAAGCGAGGGGAAAAGTGGTACTCATTGAAGAACACAATCGAGGTAGGTACCGAAAGTATGTGGAAGACAACATTGGAGATATCATCATGAGGATGAATCTGTGTGTGTTTGACGTGGAGAAAGGCAGAAACGTCCTGAGTATCCGAGTTCCTGGTTATGATATTGAGTTGGTCGGGCGCACAGCTCTGTTGATATTGAACTTGATTGTCTAGGAATATTCAATTGAGTTATTGACGCTACCTGATGTGAGGATGTTGATCGAAGTGAAAAGAGAAGTGCAAACTAGCTCTATCTTACAAGCCACTTCAGAATTGGTGGTGCTGGATTTTCTTGTTGAACAATCAGTCACAGAACTGTTGACCCATTTGAAGAAGATGTGGGAGCTTTTCTGGATTGCTGAAGATCGCTCAATCAAAACAACGACTCTCACGCGAACTGTTCCAGCGTTTGAAATGATCAAGAAAATACTTGCGCATTCTCGGAGCGATGACACTCTTGAAAATCTTTCATATACACATGAATGCGCGAAGAGACAAAACCTGGCGCAGATGCTGCCATCAGTCGCCGAAAGTAATGAAGCTAGGGCAATGCGTGAGAACATTGAACGATACTACGACATCGCGAGTGTGCTTGGTCCAGATATTGGTATAGCACGCGCTATTGTGAGGCGGGTTGTTAGTTCAATCCTGTGCTTTAGTATGTATACTTAGTCGCATATTTTTTTATATCCATTCTACACCTTTACACTCTGCGAGGTACTCCATCACATCACACATCATGCATCATAGATAGAACATGTGGTTGCTCATGAACGAATCCCACACATTGCCATCACACTTAGCACACATCGAGTCTTAATATGAGAAATGTACGAAAGATGTTCTTGTTGATGTTATATTAGATGCCATACTTGCTACATATCTTTCATTTGAAGAAAATAGAGTATCCATAATCATGCTATAAGAATAAAAGAAAAGATGCAGCAATTCAATGTGTGACAGTGCAGCATTATCTGGTGGGAAAGAAGAGAAAATGCTGTCAGAAGCTCAGAATGCATATGTAATAGCAACTCTAGGATCTCTTCGCTTTTAGTGCAACTTTGTCGGTAATCACAAATCTCTTTTTCTTCCTTAACTCATATCAAATACACATGCGTGACAAAAATGTCTGGTTTGGTTATTGCATCAGAATGTATACTAACAACTTCATCATTCCATGGAGTTTACTTTTTATCATCTTTTCTATTATCCATGCAAACACTGGAAGTCACGACTGTCTATTAGGCTACAACAAGTACTGCCAATTCGGAATCGTTGAGCTCGCTTTTTGGTTGCAAGTTCATGTGAATGTACATCATAAAAAGCTACCAACACGAATACATGTACAACTTGCTTCCCAGCAATGTGATGCATATCTAAATTCGAACGCAATCCTTTCGGTTCTCTCTTGATCAATGATATGCATTATCCTTAAAGTTATCTTTGGGATATTTTCTTTCAGAGTGTCTATGTGTCACTTGGCTATTCACTCGAAACATTATCGTTGAACTCGACCAAATTTAAGAAAGATCACGTTTGGTTAAGTGTCAAATTCAGTGAATTTACTAAGCTCCTGGACCACTTTGTCAATCGATAGTCGCTCATTCGGGGCAAATTTGCACATACGTGTCACCAACTGCCACTGATCATCTTCAAAACCTGAAGGTCGCTTAAGCAGCTTCCCTTTCTTGACTTGAAAACTCACAGCAGGATCAGGAAGTCTATTCCCCCATGGAAACTCTCCACTCGCAGCTTCCACAATACACATCCCAAACGAATAAATGTCTGATGCAAATCTTGGTTCTTTGCCTTCCAAGCATTCCGGAGCTTTCCATCGTACTGCGCCAACTGGACTATTAGTGTCATGCTTTTTTTCGCTTTTGCTATCAAAACTTAATCCAAAATCTGTCAGTTTCGCCAGACCATTACTTCCGACTAAAATATTGTTGCACTTGAGGTCACCATGCACGATCTTACGGTAATACAAGTACTGAAGTCCTAGTGAAGCTTCATACAACTTGAGCCATGTTTCTTCGGGATGTTCCTTCAAATATGAATCAAGCTGTCCATTCTCGGCGAATTCACACACAAAGAAAGGCTGATTACCAACATGATAAGCACCATATAGTTGTATGATGTGTGGAAGAAAGAGCCCGAACCAAATCTCTACTTCTCGTTTAAATTCATCTTGCTGAGATACTTTCTTGATAACCACATTTGAGTTCAACCACGTTCCATGATGCACAGATCCATACGCTCCTTCATTAAACGCATCAAACTCATCAAAGTTCACTTCGTATGGAGGAATAAACCAGTCTTTGACGATCTCATCGGAGTTGGAGACAATTGTTTACATACTTCTTCAATTACATTTGCATTAATCTCTCCGTAACTGAAACGATGTTTGCTTAGTTCAAAACGCAAACAAGTCAAAGCCTCAGCTCGCTTTTGTTGATCTTCGCTTATGTCACGCAGCAAGGCCTGAGGCTCTTCGAGCTGAGCTGCCAAACGCTCCAGTTGTTCTTGCCTTTCTGACTTCCATTTGTCGTTCCATTGGTGAATGTTCTCGTGTGTAGATATGCCCAGCAACTGCATCAGTCGATCTAATTCGCCGTGAATTACGAATGTATTGTCTGCTCGCTGTCGACTTGCCGCGAAGTTGACCACCAGAGTTTCCTTAGTGGTTGCTTGGATTTGATTGTAGAAGCGAACAAGGATTTTGACATAACTTTTAAACGGTGAGTGCAGAATTTGATCCAACTCTTGCATTTGCTTGTAGATATCCGCAAGTCGTGCATATACTCGATGATTCATTAGGTTCACGGTATTGACTTGCGAACAAAATGACTCAATCCCTTCCAGTGCAAGCACAATTGGGATATTGTTAAGATCGTGGACGCGATATTCTTCCACGTTTATACAGCTTTCCGATATCAAGTCACGGATGTTGTTCATTCCATCCATTGCTCCTTGTGTGGCAAAATTTTGTAGCTCACGCACCACTGTTGACGTTATTGGTCGCTCTTGGGGATCAGACGAGCACATGCATTTTACCAAATTCCATTGATCATCAGTGAAGCCCTTAGACCGATTGGGTAATCCGAAGGCTTTCCTATCCCAAACGATATGTTCATTAGCTAGCTCTCTCCATGGAATATCTCCACTCACAGCCTCGATCACGGTCATTCCCAACGAATAAACATCCGAAGCAAACGACGGACATCCATTTTTTAAACACTCGGGAGTTCTCCACCTTATTCCACTAAATATACGTGTGTTGTGCAAAGTATCAATTTGCTTGCTATCAAAATTAAAACCAACATTTGTGAGCTTTGCAATTCCATCCCCTCCAACCAAGACGTTGCTGCATGTGAGATCGCCATGAACGATATTACGTTCGTGTAAATACTGTGAACCCGACGCTATCTCATGCAGCTTCGTCCATATTACACGACGGCGGTTGTGCTGTTTCAGGTATGAGTCGAGTGTCCTGTTACTTGGGTGTTCACGCACAAAGGATGGTGTACCATCATCCTAGGCGCTGCATAATCTCATCACGTGTGGATAGTTGAGATGGAACTGCATGCTCATCTCTTGATGGAACAGCGAGTTAAGATTGCTTGAAGCCATTTTCTTCACTGCTACAGGTGCACCCATCTACTTACCAAAGTAGATGGGTGCGAACATGTCACCTTCTAGAACATCTTCGTTTGCGTCAAACTCGACGTCGCTTTGGTTAATAGACCACTCGACAGAAGATGTTTTCTTCGATATTGGGTCGCAAACAGCTTTAGTGCTCTGACCATCAGATAATTCATGGTTGAGAAATTGTCTGTTACCACAACTTAGATCCATATCCACATGTGCATTAATTTTCAGCAAATACTTCTGCGTCCCAGCCATGACTTCGTTGGGAAGATGCCGTAGTGCTTTATGATCTATATCGTTGTGATCATTGATTGTGGCACCATTGTGCAACAAGAACCGCGCCGTTTTAACGTTTCCACTGTATGCGGCTGCATGTAGTGCTGTCCGACGTTCATTGTCTTGATAATTGGCTATGGCACCATTCTTGGCCAAGTACTACACCATTTTATCGTGTCCAGACCTGGCGGCTTTATGTAAGGCTGTCTGTCCTTTATCGTCGCGATGATTGACTGTGGCACCGTTCTTCAGCAGAAGTGTAAGAGCTGAAATGTCTTCATTTTTAGCAGCTTCATGTAACGCACTCCATGAACAACGAAAATCGATCTCAGTACCCGTGTGCTTATCATCTTCATCTATTTGAACTGCAAATGCAGCACATACATCCCGCTTGCCTCTTTCTGCCGTATTTATCGTCTCATCTTCTGCAAGATGAAGAGCAGAGATCGCGCATATGACGCTGCCTTCTTGGTCTTTATCCGTTGTAGTTGCTTGTGCATCTTCGTTTTCTTTATTATGGGCATCTGTCGGTTGCTTTTCCGTATAAGCAGAGACCACTCCTGGTATATCCATCCACAGCGATATAAGAACGATGCTGGTGCTTTGCTGGTGATTTTGGGTATGCGCTTTCTC
Organism: Pilasporangium apinafurcum; assembly: GCA_001600495.1. Classification (NCBI taxonomy): domain Eukaryota; phylum Oomycota; class Peronosporomycetes; order Pythiales; family Pythiaceae; genus Pilasporangium; species Pilasporangium apinafurcum. The sequence goes on from BCKE01000129.1 coordinate 7,163, forward strand.
CCTCTTCTGAGGACTCAAATCATGAGCGCATCTCCGGCGGTATTGATTTTTTTGGAATCAGATCTAGCGAAAAAATGAAGCCATTGTATCCATTGTTCTACAAAATACTATCACCTATATCTTATAAGACATTTTTGTGTGTCACATAAAATTGCGAATAAAAGCTACACTCATCCGTTCCCGGAATCATAGTAGTGAGGTCATTTATCACCTCAGTTTTTGATTTCGAGTACCAATTCATTCTCTTTCCTCGTGAACGACTCGAGTCTCCTCTTTTTCTTCACTTGGTCGATGAATAATCTCAAAATGTTGATTGCGGCGTTGATGTCACGGTCCCACAATGTGCGATGGCATTCACTATTTTTGCAGTGTCGCACACCATAAAGACCGTCACTGACAACTTTTCCGTCAAGGACAAACCCCTTCATCTTCTTGTGACAAGCACAACACAGTAAGTCCTGAACTCGTCCACATCAACAACACGACACCTGGAACCAATTTTTTTCCATAGGGTCATTATGAGAACATTAATGTTGCCTTTAGCTGAGCTTGTGAAACTTGCGTTTCCATACGCGAGCATCTGGCCGAATAAGCTATACTGGGTTTGGGTGCTTGCACGGACCAGCAGTGAAACAGCACTCTTGATTATCTTGCCTTGGTGCTTTTCAAAATAGTCACTGTTGTGAAGACGTATCTGCAGACGCATCCACTTACACAACCGGGAGTAGAACATCAATCAGTTGCTGACTTGAAAATTCTGCTTTGCTTGTTGAGCGATCATAACCAACATCTGAGTCATATAGGATTTCTTCTCTGTCGGTTCATAATCTGAAGGGTGTTGTGTCCTGTAAAGGTCTAGACTGGTCTTCAAATCAGAATGGACCTCTCTGCTGACGGCCAAGTTGGCTATTACAGATGTGCATCGATTGAAGGAGTTATTATCCAATGGAGGAAGTTCTTCGTCAGCTTCCAATAATCGCAGAACATGGACGGATGCCAGCATGGATGCCTCACATGCTATTCTTGAACAAAGTACCACAGCCTCATCAATCTTTTTTGCCATTCTTTTGTCTTTGCAGAACTTTCGCCACCCAGTCTTCACAGTGGTGTATACATTTTGCTTTTGTTGAACTTTCCGTTCCGCAAAATCCGGGCGGGCTCTCCGCTTTTTAGTGGCCTTCTCTTCAATACCATCGCTCGTTGATGCCATTTTATCACAACGTTCAAAAACAAGGACGCCTCGTAGTTGGTTTGATTTTTTCGGTGCCTTTGATTATGCTATTTCTCAAAGCTGCAGTTCTTTCTATCTTGGCAAATGATGTTGAAGCAACACTCAATGGATGGTTGCTAGGATGTGAGGTGGTAAATACTTGAATTCAATACGCTTCGCTATTGAGAAGCCCGAAACGATTTATTCAAGAGTTGATTTTTCTAACTCCATATATCTTAACCTTTTTTCCCCACCCAAGATGTATAATTTAATTTTTCTGGAAACGCGATTGATCGTCAACATGGTCTTTCAAGATGCTTGCGCACGCAGCAAGAGCCACCAAGGGGTCTCTCCATCCAATGAATCCTAAAGTCTACTCTCAAGGCAATCTTAGTTTTAATCTTTATTCCCTACATCATTTGTACAACGCGTTGTACAAGTGGGGAATAAAGGTTAAAATTATTTATGTGTCAAAAGTACGAAATTGATTTGAATAATGAGCAAAATTGACGATAAACATTAGGGATCCTGTGATACATATTACACTTTTTATTTGAACAAGAAGAACGACAATGAAGTTGTTTTACTTGATAGTGGAGTTGGAGGGAAGCGCGTTTCCCATGGATATTGAAGAGAGCGGCACAATTGATGATTTGAAGGACGCAATCAAGAAGGAGCAACCTGGCATTCTCACATGTGCTGCGCATGTGCTGGAATTATCTTTTGCTGAGAGAGATGACACATGGCTCTCATCTCGTGATGACGATGTGAAGGACCTACAGAAGGTATCAGCTTCAACAGCCATCCGCTATTTGRCGAATGSCAAGTGTCTTATAGATGCAAGTGCACTGATCAAWGAAAYGATTCTAAAAGCAAATCTACCTCCATTATCGACACGACAGATTCATATATTAGTRGAGSTTCCTCATGGTCATAATTTAAAATCGTCGGRATCGGCGTTTCCGCATTCAAAGAGAGTGATTCTTCGTGCGCGAAAAGAACGTTGGGATAGATTGAACCGTAAATTCGCCGAGTTGGTAGAATGTAACGACAATGAGCAATCGCAAAAATCGATAGAAAAGTTATTGACTGSTTGCAATGGAATTTATAATATCTATAGATATCTTCGATGGTAAGTATGTCCAACCTGTTAAAGAACTACCTCAAAGCACACTCAACGATCTCRTGACGATGGCGGATATGAAGCTACAGAGTTATAGTGGTGTATATGAAACAGAGCGTCGTTACTTCATTGAGCCGATTTTGTTGTACGTCGTCGATCTGTTCGATCCAAAAGAACGTGTTCGCATTAGCATCAAAGAAGTCCTATTYGGACGGTATGTTCGAGCAAGGGGACAATTAGATTTTGTACTCACACACAGGGAGAAGCGTGTGTGTRTCGTTGAAGCGAAGATATATAATATGGATAAGGGAATTGCTCAACCCTTGATTGGTATAGAAACAGTATCCGATACTGCAGACGTCGAGACCGTGTGTGGTATCGTGACAAACTTCAATCAGTGGATTTTTCTTCGACGTTCGGATGGCTAGGTCGACAAAGATGAAGATAGTTTAACGCTCAGCCACGGCGTAGAATCTGAGATTGCGGGAATCGCAGGGAAAGTGTATTCAATGCTTTGCTGACCAAAATCCACAAGCACTTGCTGAAAAATCACGACTTTCGGATTGTGCTTGGTCAGCTTCTCGCATAATTTGTTGTTGGGGCTATTCATATCCATTCTTCTGAATTTAACAAAGGGATCCTTGAGACATTTAATGTATCCTTTCCATTCTTCGACACGATCAATCGCGAGAAATTTGAGCGTATCGTTTTCGAAATAATCCTTTGCGATAAGGAGCTCTGGAGCATACCCGTATCCAATCGAGACAATCATACCCTTATCGCTTAGCTTGAAGGGGTTTTTCGTGGAGAGGGCTTCCAATGCATCCATCATCGCGTAATACCTTTATATTTTTCACGATAGTAGATATAGCGAAAGGTTGCAAAGTCGTAATCACTTGCGTACCATTTGAATAATTCTCTCCCATCATATCCTTTCTCGTCATACCTTCTCCCGTTATATTTGCTCCCTTCCCACCTACTAAAAGTACTCTGCATATATGCCAGCGCAGCAGCATCTGAATTGTTGCGCTAGTGATCAACTTGGGTATAGACCATACTTTTTTCAAAAGCAACCTCGAGCGTAGTCATTTTGCCAATATMGCGCTTGGTTGACCYYTTTTTGCTCTGTAGCGACCSATGCCGAGCTACTTCCYAAATGCGATTCGAAGCARRGAATCATCCAGGWGGAAAATCCCTCCTTGAYAGCTRAAAGAGCTCGTCATCATGCATTGAAGTACCGCTCGAGGTTAGATCAGTCCATTTTATGTAGAAGAGATGCAGTATCTGTCCGTTTTATATATTCACTCTGAGACAAAATGATTAAGGGGCGGATCTTGCGTCTTTCCCAGTGGACCTTGTGAAATGACGAGGAAAAAAATATAACGTAAGATTCATTGGCTGGCAACGTGAGTTCACTCAGACCGCTACGAGGGTCAGATCCGAGGAAACGGATGTCACTGGCGATCTTCATGAGCTTGATGGACGAGAAATGTATTAATCAATTAGAACTCTTTTAAGTCTCAGCAATCAAATAGCGCATTTTGATCGAGTCCATAGTTAAGTCAAGCCAATTCAAATAGCTTCTAAGAAGTCGATTGATATCTTAGTACGGTAAGACGCAATCTGTCTTAAGAAAAGATTTTATAATGTACCTTGTCTTCAAAATGATGATGTTGAAGAGGATGCAGAATAGATCGTCTTTTTTGTCTTCTCGATCATAATGCGAGTCGAAAATTAATCAATTACTAGAAATTTCTAGATTAGTCATTTCCTCGAGTTTTCAGCACTATATCCATGATATGTCTTTGTTGGTTTTCGATTAGCTAACGAGTCTTCTTGCCTTTCTTCGCTGAAGATCATTGTGCTTTCAGCCTCCTGCTACACAAGTGTCCCCGTTGAAGCCTTGTTGTTGCTCAACTCTCTTGTTTGCGAACAAAAAAATGAACTCGTTCTCATTTGCTTACTTGGCTGCGATAGTCGCTATCATCGCGTCGACGAATGGCGTGCAAGCTGATACTCCAGTAGCTGGAGCCCGCAATGGACCACTTACGCAAATGCAAGAGCTTCAAACGACCTGGAATTGTTTCAACGGTAATTTAGCTGTGGGGCCTGTGGTCGTTCCGAGTGTTTCCGATAGGGGCGCTACCCCCGATCAAGCAGCGCTTGTATGCAACAACACGTTCCCAAACCTGTGCAATAACAATTGCGTGGCCCAAAAAACGTAATTGTGGRCTTTGTGACCATCGTGCAAGTGAGTTTTCATCGTTATTTCTACATGGAATAGCCAGAGAGGTTTAGATACGGATTGCTAATCYAATAATCTACAAACTTYCATTCGCTGGTTTTAGCTCGTTTTATCCATAACAAGATTTGGATTTGTTGCTGAAGTAGACTCCAGTTGGTGCGAATTGTAAACTTGCCATCAGCAGCACAATGAACTRCGTTACGCWGATGGCATCTTTTGTACTAGTTGAAGTTCGTTGCTCGCCGTCAGCAGTGTTGGTATAATTCACAGTTCGGCCACACACACAAAACGACTATAATCAAACAAGAAATGGAGATACTACATTACACAGCAATGGAGTAATTGTATCTGACAGGGGGACTAGACTGTTCAGGGAAAATAGTTTATTTTCACACGAATGATGTCATCATCTGTAAGAGATTGAGATGAAGGATTGGAGCTTTTTTAAGTTTGCATGCATACTTTAAACAACAACAAAAATGCGAGTTGCGTTCCATGGATATCAAACATATAAATACCTACTCTCAATGACATGACATTTAGCGTTGCTATCCTTTCATGTTATTACCAATGGTACCGAAAATGTCACCCTAAAATACCCTAAGAATTCCTAAGGTGTTCTCCCTCATTCCTGGGTTTTGTTCTAATGCCATAGCTATGGCTATCCTGAAGGGAGGTACTAGCAAGCCTCCATGTAGGCACTCGTGGACACTTGCTGTTCTTTCTTCTTCCTATGTTCTTTCTCTGCAAAAGACAGGGGGTTGAGGTTTGATGCAAGATAAAAGAATGTTGCTCGCCAAGCACTCTCGCGTGTGTGATTGAAAAACATGCAATTATGCATACATTTTTCCATATGTGTATAAGCCAATCAGATTATAGAAGGCATAATGTTTGCAGCTTTTATGTTAACATATCAAAGTTTTATACCATGTCTGATAAAAGAGATTTTTATCCGAATCAACCTATCTCCATGAGGAAGTCTGGCAACTGGGTACTGTTTATTTGTGAAAACCTAGTCACACGTGGAATGCCATGGACGCACAGCTGCATAAGGTCGCTCGCGATGGAGATCTACAGAGACTCCAATACTTCGTAGAGGAGGAAGGAGCATCGGTGAATGAGAAGAACGACGCTGGTGAGACCTTATTATATGTAGCAGCAAGTGAGGGTCATCTTGATGTAGTCAAGTATTTGATCAACAGTGGAGCATCAATGAATGAGAAGAACAAGGATGGCTGGACTCTAATGTATCAAGCAGCAAGTAGAGGTCATCTTGATGTGATCAAGTGTTTGGTCGACAGTGGAACATCAGTGAATGAGAAAAACAAGGATGGCATTACTCCATTACATGCAGCAGCAAGTAGGGGTCGTCTTGATGTGGTCAAGTATTTGATCGACAATGGAGCGCCAGTGAATGAGAAGAGTAAGGATGGCTGGGCACCACTACATGCAGCAGCACTGCGGGGTTGTCTTGATGTGGTCAAGTATTTGGTCAACAAAGGAGCACCCGTGAATGAGAAGAGCAATAATGGCATGACTCCATTACATCGAGCAGCAATGCAGGGTCATCTTGATGTGATCAGATATTTGGTCAACAAAGGAGCATCAATGAATGTGAAAGCCGAAGAATATGGCGAGACTCCATTACACGAAGCAGCAAGTGAGGGTCATCTTGATGTGGTCAGGTATTTGATCGACAATGGAGCATCACTGAATGAGAAGTGCAAGGATGGCTGGGCACTATTACATCATGCAGCAAGTGAGGATCATCTTGATGTGGTCAAGTATCTGATCGACATTGGAGCACTAGTAAATGAGAAACGAGACGATGGTGAGACTCCATTACATGTCGCCGCGAAATACGGTCACGCAAAGATCATCAAACTGTTACTTGATAGTGGCGCTGATCCAGACAACGACTTTGAAACTCACGGCGGTTTCTCATCCAGCAAGTAAACACAAAATGATAGTGCTATACGAGAACACAAGCAAGCACGACAGTAAGATTAAAGAACTTGGATACAATTTAGTAGTCGTGTGGGAATACGATTGGAAAAAGCTAAACAAATCAACCCGACTCATTCAGCGAAAGTTTAGAGCATATTTATGCCAGAATAAAATCTCAGAACTTAGGGAAGCGTTGCTTGGATAAGTCTGATAATGAGGGATGCCTAAGCCGCATGTCTTAAGCAAATATGCTTATTTCATTCTTTTTTGACGAAAAAGATGTAACAGCAAGATAGGTAGTTTTTCATCTATTTATGATACGTCATTGCATAGATCTGAGAAAACGCTCAATATTGAAGTCTCTAATGCGAAGTTTCAACATAGCTTTAGCATAATCACATGCTTTCATCTGTATATGCTTGTTTCGTGAGGGTCAGATATGATCCTGGGTGCAATTCTTAGTATGTGTCCCATTTGCATTCTGGATACAGTCTCAAAAAACAAACACCATATTCGGATAGCCTTTGAAAAATGAGGATGTTGAAACAAAAACTGGAAGCTCGGATAGAAAATGTGGAGCAAATAATGCTTTATATGTCTCAAATTTGATGAATGTGGAAGATGGTGAATACTTACTATATAGATGATGGAGTACAGCACAATATTGAGCAGTAGAAGTAGATGAAAGAAGAAGAAGAGTCTGTATAAAGTTACAGTCAGTGAATACAGCAAAGACGTTCTTCTTCAGTTGCATAGGATGTGACGATTCCTTGGTTTCTGAGACGCTAATTGGACAAAAGTTGAATTGACGGATTATGATTGGTCGAAATACGAAGAACTTCAAGGACGTTGGTGGGCGGAGGTGGCAACTTGATGACAAATTGAAAAGTGAATTAGATGGAGGACTTAGTTCGCTAGTACTACATCTAAGCTCCCTTTCAATGCATGTTTTCCTAATCTGATTACGATCATCTTTCTACTTTCTTCCTTTACACATGCATTTATATGCAACTATGTATTTCTGACTATTTTCCCTCTTAATGTATTGARATGACTTTAAGGTATGTAATGTCGTCTGACCTCGAACGCAAGGTGAGGCACATGCCGATGCCACGCTTGTCCCTTGTGTGCGAGGTCAGGCATGTGTTACAAGATCTGAGCAACATGGAGGGTAAAGACTACTTTATGTGCCTCCTTTGTCATTGCAACTGCTACAGACAGGTCTTTCTGCATACTGTGACGTGGCCATCTAAACAGCCAATCAGAAGGCTGAAAGAGTCCCACGTCATTATATAAAAATTGTGTATGTGCACATCAATTTGCATTCAAGAGTATAGTGTTGCTCGATTACTCGATACAGCAACGTTACTGCAACATTACACTAATTGATTACACACCAGTACGTCTAAATTAGTGACAAGGTGTCAGAGAAGAATATCATTGGCTAAGAAGGTTAGCAATCATAGGAAAACRGGATAGAATGCAAATCCGTAGGACATTGAATGTGAACCAATGAAGATTAGTGGATAGCAGTAGCCGTAGAAGTTTAAAAGACCTCACTCAATCTCACTTTTCCATTTACCATCAACCGCCCAAGCAAAACGCCTCCTCTCATC
>BCKE01000131.1:0-14418 GCA_001600495.1 Pilasporangium apinafurcum
TGATTGGTTATTATCACTGAATAATACCCAATCAGCTCCATCCGCGTAGATTATAATATCTACCAATCACATGTAAGGGCAGGACCCATTACAAAGTCTCTCTTCTTCAACTGACTGAAAGAAGTTCTCTAGGTTCAACCTCACTTCCAGGAATGTACCCAAGGTTATATGTATCAGATTCATAGGTTTTATATCACTTTAGTAGGTTCATTGCATTTAGCCCCATAGGCTCCTAGTGGTTTTATATTTTAGGAATCATTAACATTTAATTCAGTTGCAAATTTTCTCTAAACCACTCAAGTCGCCTTCCCTCTCTCCTTCCAAGTCAGGAGAGTGTTGCTTCCTCTTTCGCACAAGCGTGTGTGTTGTGTTTTGGGATTGCTGTTTCAGTCCCATTACAAATACATTAAGAGGGAAAATAGTCAGAAATACATAGTTGCATATAAATACATGTGTAAAGGAAGAAAGTAGAAAGCTGATCGTAATCAGATTAGGAAAAGATGCATTTGACGGGAGCTTAGATGTAGCGCTAGCGAACTAAATCCTCCATCTAATTCACTTTTCATTTTGCCTTCAAGTTACCGCCTCCGCCTACTAACGTCCTCCAAATTTTTTGTATTTTAACCAATCATAACGATTTAATACTATTTTCGTCCAATCAGTATTTGAAACTACCGAAACGTTACAATATACGTATGGGTGAGGTACATATAACAAAAGTGAGGTACACCTATCAATTCCCTATCCACTTTTTCCCTGTGTGTTTGGACAGTGATGACAAAAAATGACGTTGTTGTGTGCTACAGGCTTCTTGATAAGCAATGGAAGCCTTTTTGTACATGATTTTATGTTCTAGCAAGATGCGCTGGACTGTTCGTAGAGAGACATCAAAGTCATACGTATTTTTCACGGAAACAACTCCGTCAGCAAGCGTGCTTGTATTATGATTGAGAAAAAATTGACGAGTTGGTTGTCATTCAATTTTCACAGGTGAGATCGATTGAGAGGTCGTGCTGCAAACTTAACACCACTAAGCCAATGTTGAACGGTTCGTTTGCAGATATCAAGAATCTCAGCGATCTTGTTGAGGGTAAACCCTTGGGTCCGAAGACGAAAACAAATTTGTCGTTCAGCAGTTGAATTTATGCCTATATATTTTTGTGGATAAGGGTGACATTCTCGGTGGCCTCCGTATTAACATACCGACGAGCGTCACTCTCACTCGTCAAAAGAATAATATTCTTTCTTTGACCCTTTGAAACATTCGCCGGAATAAGTTCGGGTTCAGGTTTGCTTCTCATAGGCGGTACGGTTTCTTTGTCCTCTTGATGAGCTTGAGTGTGTGTCTTTGCGCTTGAACGCGTATCTGGTAGTTTCCCATCGACTTTACCCATACACGCCGCACAGCGCATACCAATGACGGTGAATTCAATCGAGTCATCGTCATCAGATACAATGATGTGTGAGAACGTCGTCTTGTATGCGGCATCTTGGATGCATCTCACCAAATCACTCTTTTCGTCCTGGATCAGATCGTGGTCGAATGTAATCTCGACTTGTTCACGGATCAGCCCCACACAGCAGTCAATCACGCCTTTTTTCTTGTGTAGCAAATCTTTAATTACCTTGACACACGACTCACAATTCTTGCTCTCCATGAACAACTTGATTACCATCGAATCATCGTTCGACGACGTTCCTCCACCCTCTTTCACCACAGCAGTATCGGAATCGACGCTTTTCACAGCGTTAATCCGTTTGTTCACCGTCACGCGCGTGTGGTCGCGGCCGTCATGAGTTTCGAGCGGCACCGCGACCGACTTAGCTTCCACAACGTTGTGTAACGTGTTCTGCATGGCCGTGCTGTAGTTCTTCATGCACATCATACTTTTGATCGCGAGGTCAAGGATACTGTCAGACGAAGGATGCATGATGATCTCCCAAAAGCGGCAGATTGAGTCAAGGAACGAGAGAAAGAGGGTGAGCGCTTCGGTTTGATCTGAACACGGCCGCGCCAAGTGAAAAATGTTGTAATGTACGAGACCAACTAGAGTTATCCAGGTGATGCTGCTGAATAAGGAAGAAGGGAAGAAGGAAATGCGCTGGACTTCCCAAAAGAGTCGTCCAAATGATGTTTTTTCTTTGGCACGGGTTTATAACGAAGGTGAAAGTTGGGCTGCGTCTGTGACATGTTGGTAGCACTACGACATGCTAAACAGATCACCAGTTCACACATTCACATGGCCAGTATGGTCGTTACGATTTGATTAGAATTTGATTGAATAGAGCCACAGTCAATCGGTCCCTGAATTGTATTGTCCATACGTCGCAGAAATGCATCTGTTTCCTATTTGGACATGTGGTCGTCCCAGATCTGTAACTACATTATGTCCGACGGAAGCAATGGTGGCTCTATATTCATCTTGCGGACATTCATAGGACAGATGACTGTTACATCCGTTGGTGTTGAACTCGTTTTCTTTTTCCTTTTCGTTGTCATGGATGTGTCAGACAGAGATTGCGTCTGCAGTGGAAGGGGTAACTACAATATAGGAAAGGATATTCTCTCTTTTCTTGTCGATTCCGGTGCTCATGTCACGAATGCTGAATTAATGGTTCATCAAGGTCCTTTCACACACGGACAAGGGAACATGCTAGTTGCTGAACTACTTAGGGGTCTCTGTATTGTTCGACCTACTCGTGTGTCATTAAATACCTTCGCCGTGACCCACAGCGCATGCTTTCGACCAATCGAGAGCCGCTGGTGCTGGTAGCACGCGTGAACAAGTATGCGGTCGTACGGATGAACCGCCCGCCTGTAAACTCGCTCAGCACGGTAGCTATTCGCGGATCTGAATGGGTGGTTCCACGTGCACCAATATAGTTAATTAGCTGGACGAAGATAAGGCTGTTCGGTATGTTACATTGGATGTACAAGTGATCTGCTTGGTTTGCGCGTTGATTTTTGTCATATCTTAAAACGGGTTCTTTCTAGTGGTCGATGAAAGAGATCTATATTCTTTTTTCATACTTTTCATTCATTTATACTACATGCAAGAAATTAGCAATAACTTCTCATATCACTCCATTCACTCACGCTGCCTTGGAATAGCGACAAGCGGACGTTCATCAATGGGGAACATCTTGAGCCAAAAGCCCAAAACGTAAAACCCGCCGACATCCCGATTCAATGAATGGAGTCCGATACGATCATCAAAGTTATTGAGATTGTCTACGTTGGAAAACCAAGTAGAAAAGAAGGTACTATAGAAATGATCCTGTACAAGTACGGTCTTAATTTGATACACTGCCAAACTATGATATAATATATAAAACGATTATCCCACACGAGTATATGTAGACAAAATTTTTTTTACCAAACTGGAATCATAGTAAGTACCAGCGAACACTAATAATTGGCTAAAATCACGATGATTTTTCCCAGTACGAAAAGATGTCGACTCTTGATCCTGCAAGGCGAAGAGCAGAATCGCAAGCACTGCGTGCATTCATCGATGCGAAGAAGCGCGAGGTGGTCGCGGCAGAAAAAAAGTATGATATAAAAGAAGCAGTGCAGCGTCTTAAAGAGCTTTCTTATCCACTATGGCGCGATGAAGAAGTAACAAGAGGATGGAAGGTGAGTCGACTGCTTCATGACATAGCTTCAGCGATTATAAATTGTAGCAATGGAGTATGCGCATATTCCATTCGGCTCAGTACATTCTGACTGCTTCTGCACCATGTAGGAGCTGTATCTGGAAGTTTTCTATAGAGATATTGCAAAGTTTGTACTTGATTTCGTTGCAGTGCACTTGGAAGTGGCGATTTCCGCCATGCAACGCCAGGAAGCATTTGATGTGTTCTTTGCGTTGCCATATGTCCCATCAACAAAGTCGATCGGTGTACTTGCCACAGTGCTTTCGGCAACCAAAACGAACGCGAGTCTTACGTCCGACGAAGGCGATGCACAGATCACGATTGGGCATTGCATTCGTCTCTTAGAAAGTGTTCTAGAAGCAGATGGATTAAAGGAAGCGGTTGTGGCCATGCTCACACAAGAGGTCCGTGGTTCTTCTATTCGTGTTTGGCTGGGATAAATACTTACTTCATGTGGGGCTTGGATGCATGCATATGAATATATAGGATGCTTCGGTTGACGGTCGTGCAGTTATTACCTTCCAACCGCTCGTTTCCCATCTCGCTTCACTGCCAGGTACTGGAATTGTTCATACTGCGCAACTGACCTGGTTTGTATATAGAGTTTTATTTTGCTCCGATGAATGCATGCAATAGACCTCATCTACAATCGTCGTCAGCGTGAATCTCCTTCATTATTCAAGCCATCTCATTACTTTCCTTTGCTGGGAAAAGCACTCTTCGGTGGTTTGTTCGACCATTATGCGCAGAAAATCGCAACCAAGTCCAAGCTACCCCAAACTTCTATCGTCTTTCGCATGTTCAGCGATAAAATGATTCGAATCGGACAAACAGAAATGCTGATGCAGAGTTGGCTCCATGAGCAAAAATTATATGAATCGCATTCAGCGGCAATACAAGAGCTCTTGTTGAAAAGCTTACCAGAATCGTGCTACGAGGCGGTCTTATTACATATCTCAAGCGAGAATCGGGTTCATGATCAAGATGAAGAAGCAAAAACATTGCCATCATCGACTGCCTCAAAAATACTTCGATCCCCAAAGTATCGGCTGCTATCAGCAATTCCGGCAGAACTCACGGCAAATAAGCAGTTCCAGTACGTGGTCGCACACAAGTTGCTGCTTCGGAAGCCAGTTGGCGATTTCTTCTTCCTGAGAGTTCTCGCCGATGTGCTTGCGAGAAAGTGCGAAAATGTAGTGAGCCACGAAGAGTATGTTCCATTAGCGCGCGTCTTTGACATTGTTGTCAGCCGTTGGAGTCAAAGCGACTTTTCTACGACTGTGGACCAGGCATTAAATGCTTCAGTGGCGTTCTTCTTACGCTATAGTATGCGATGCCTACGCAACACGACAGATTTTACACAGCAGGAATGGGTCGCGAAATTGTGTAAAGGCGTCCAGGATCACATGAAGCATTCGCTCAAGAGCGTACGTCTGTTGGGAATGCGAGTTGGTGAAAGTCTGTCGATAATTATTTCTCCGGAGAACCCGTTGAATTTTGAAATTGAAGAGACAGATCCGATGGATGTCTACGGGGTTGATGTCGAAGTGAGTATTATTGATTCAGTGGAAAATTTTGATTTGAGCGTAATGGAAAGCGCTCTTGTGTCGAGCAAGGGAACAAACAAGCGCGAGAAGAAGAAGAAGAAGAAAAGAACCAGTCGACCGTTTTCTCTTGATCCAGATGAGCTAGTTCTTAGTGATGAAGAAAGCGTGAGCGATGATAAAGAGGATGAAAATCTTGAAGATGAAGATGCAAGTGACAGCGAGTCCGATTCTGATATGAGTTTAGAAGCATATGATATGACCGATGAAGAAGAAGATCTTAAGACGAAAAAGCCTTTTTACCTCAAGGATCTCATTGCTGGACTTCACGCTGAAGATGACCGAGAAAAAACAGAAGCAGCACTTCATGAAGCCGAAACCCTATTACGGAAGCGACCACGTGATCTTCAGGACAACGCTAAAGCCGTTGTGACTGCTTTGTTGCGCTTGGAAGATAAGTATAACACACCGAATTTCGTCATACTCCGCGCAAACGCCCTCGCTGCTGCATGCACTCTTGCGCCAGTGCAGATAGTTCCATATTTTCATAGCCAAGCTCTGGAGCGTGAGCAGCTATTTCAGTCTCGGATTGACGTGTTGCAGGCGATGATTATGGCGGCGCAAGAATTATCGGAAAGCGGGGATTTTGTGGTCCATACGGCCAAGTCATTGCTTGCTGAGGATACTATGGAGACTCGAACTATGCGTGGGATGAAAACAAGACGTTGGGGGTATCGAAGAGACCCGCTAATGTCTGCGAAGAAGAATGCATTTGCGAAACATGCTCTCGGATTCTTTTCGCCGTTGCTTTTCGGATATGTCGAATATGTTCGCACACACTCTGGATCCAAGGGGTTGAGTGACCTAGAGCAGATGTTCTTGGCGCACTTGCTCCACGCGCTCGCATGCTTCGTGGAGTGCGCTGGCCACAGTCCACAGACAATTTCGATGGCGAAATGTCTGATGGAATTTGCGTGGCATGAACGCAACAACCAAATTGCAGCCGTTCGTCGACAGGTGCTGTTTGCCTTCAGCCGCGTGCTTCTCGTTGTCCCACCATTCCTGTTGCGACAAGAAATGGGGAACCATGTGCTCGAGATGATGACATGGCTGCAGCAAGTACACCGTCAGGATCCGGATGAGGGTTGCCGCGAAGCTTCGCGTTTGTTGCTATCTTCTGGGAGCATTCCTATGGTTGCACTTCCATAAAAATAATGCTTAAACTCATTATGCCAGTCAAAACAAACAACTTTCCCTCTTTGTGATGCAATTTTGAATTGGGCTGGCATCTGCATCCTATCATACGGAGTGTTATGAGGACTAGCACTAAGCTACACACTTATCTTGCTTTTGCTTTGTCTTGACTCTTCACAGAAGCTGGTACGAGCAGACATAAGACACGGATTACTGAACTAGAGTGCGGCTGTTTGCTGTAAGAAATGGCTTCTTTCTCACCTTTTTTACTGCTCCCAGATGGCGTAGCCGGTCGTTTCCGCTTCGGTTTGCTGTTGCTGTCTTTGGCTATAGGATCCAGTTTATTGCCGCCACCAATTTTACTTTTGGACTTGGCGGTTCTCTTTTCATCTGGAATTGGCGACTTGCGAAGTGAGACTGAAACATCGATGTCGGACTGATCAGACTCAAAGTCACTCGGTGCATACTGTGATAGCTCGTTGATTAAATATCTAGTCCATAGAATAAAAGATCATGGTATACTATGAGCTAAGCGCCCATTATCGTTATATTCTGCCATCAAGAATTGCAGCAAGACTGCTCACTCATTCTCGAGACGCATCCGTTGTGTTCTTCGTTTCACCACCTCACACCGAGTCGTCAGTTCGTCATGATCCTGTGACATCCCGTCATATGTACGCACGATAGTAGTAGTGTCGACACAACTCTTCAGCTACGACCGGAAACCCGTATGCATACAAAGTGAACAATTTTGATTTCTTGCCAACCTGCTGTGTTGCTTGGTAGATCTTGGCCAGTTCCTCGTACTTGCGCTTTGCAAGCACGTCCTCTTCTGAGAGTGCTAAAGCGAAAAAATCAATCACCAATGGCCGCTTAGATAGGTTATAGACATGGGGTTTATATATTCCTTTGCCAGCATCCTCATTCATGTGAAACACGATCTTTATCGTCTTACCTTCTTCACGCAACTCCTCAGCTTCATTGCTCATCTTTACGCTTGTAGCACTTGCGTACACAAGATGAACGAAAATCTCATCGGCCCATTAATAGCCAATAAGAGAAAGACTCTTTTAGCTAAAATGAGCACAATGGGACTATACTGTAAACTATACAAAATGGTATCCGTAAAATGTCTTCACCACAAAACGATCGTCCCATTGTTAAATAACGGAAAGGAATCCAAGTGGGGTGGTATTTTTTTCGATTTCGAAAAGCACATTTTTGGGACATCCCAATCCTTGAATTTGGGTTCTTGCTTCAAGAAAAACCTCAATATTATGATCCAATCATATCTCATTGACACAATCCTTGCCTTCGCAGCCACAACAAAAGCAATAAAAAAACCTCAGGTGGGGCGCTAAGATTTAGTTACCCATCCTAACGTTCCTCTCCTCCCCCCTCCACCCTTTTTTTATTACTTTTTGGCACTTTAAAGTTTTTTTTGGGCTTTGAGGTGTAACTCTGAGTATAACTCCAGGTTACGTTTCCCTTCTTGAAATTGCGCACAAAGCAGAATCACATCAGAATAAAGAAGGACCCGTGCGTGTCAATTAGATGCGCACGCTCTGATTCGCCTACACACCCTCTCTCTCCTACGTCTTGACATTTCGCAGCCATTATATCCACAGTCGCAAAGCAATAGGTTAATCGAGCGAGTAGGAGCAATGTCCAGCGACGGCGCATCCCCTATAAGTGCCGCGAACCTTTCCGCATTAGGGAAGGCGCTGGACGAGACAACGATTTCATCAAATGACATTTCGTTGGGAAGTGACGGTGATGCGTCACCCAGTGCAGCCCACGACGTGGGTGGAGTCGAGTACATCGATGGTGCTGGCGTGGATGGGAACGACGCTCACGATGCACATGCTGAAGGAGAAGATGAACACGACGACGAAGAAGATGAAGACGATATAGGCGAGTACGACGAGCTGGACGGCGACGATCTCGGTGACCATGCAGTGACTGAAGATAATGGTGACGACGAAGACGACGATTTTCGGAGTCAGAGCAACAAAATGGACAGCCAACCAAACAAATCACCCAAGAAACGTGAGCGTACTGATAGCTTGAAGAAAATGCTTCCCGCACCTGCTGCACAACGACACAAGCAAGTAGTACCTGCTACTGGTGCCAATAGTAATGCTGCTCGCGGTAATCGAACTGATACGGATGAATCTCCCGCATCTTCATCATCATCAGCAATGGGGCAGGTGAAATTGTTGGTCAAAGATCGCAAAGGTACCGGCATGGGGGTGCCACGAGCGCATTTAATTCTCAATGCTGTCAAGCAGGCACCACCTGCAAAAGAAAAGTCGAATCCGAGGCGATGGTCCAAGCACGAGGTAAGGGCATGAATCTAGCAATATTGATGCATGATGCATCAGCCTGAACTAAAAAAAGGTTGATGATACCATTAACTTATAGGATGAATCACTTCGGCTGGCTGTGGAACGAAGTGGCGAGCGCAATTGGAAGGTTGAACAAGAATATATGCTAATGATTGAGAGATGCCTGGATGTGCTCTGATGACTTCTGCGTCTGTTACAATTCGTTAAACTGCATCATAGGCTATTGCTGACCAAGTGCCTGGACGGAACCATACACAGTGCCTGCAGCGATGGACAAAAGTGCTTAAGCCTGGTCTGATTAAGGTAATACCAGACTGAGAAAGCGAATGATCCTCGTCAAGGACGTGAAAAGATGATGACAACATGGTCCTTGGTTGGCTTTGCTGTAGGGGCATTGGACACCCGAAGAAGATCTAAAATTGCGAGATCTTGTCGCCGAAGGGAAGAAGAATTGGGGTCAAGTTGCATCACTGATACCGGGACGAACGTGAGTGTGTGCATTTACGAGAACGCGAGTTACACAACCTGTTGTTCATCACAAATACTACGTCTGTGCACGGTGTTTACCAGCTCAAAACAGTGCAGAGAGCGATGGTGCAATCACTTGGACCCAAATATCAACAAAGGGTACGTCTTTAAGATAATAGCAAAATGTAGCATTGTCTTTCTTTGTTTGTCCAACCAGAATACTCACAAATAATTAATATTGTACAGGTCTTATACAGAGGATGAAGACAAAATAATTATTGAAATGCAAGCCAAGCTTGGCAACCGGTGGTCAATCATTGCCCAACAACTTAAGGTTTGTGACTCCTGGAACATTTGTCGTCCACTTGGATCTCGTTGCAGTGATGCGCTTTGTGCTACAGGGGAGAACCGAAGATGCAGTTAAAATTCGATGGAAATCTCTGATGAGAGGTAGACGGGCAGCGTCAAAAGATGATAAAGCCCAAGCCTCATATCCGACAGGTTTATCAACAGCAGATTCAATGATTTCTCGCAGCAAATCCAACAAGACCACTTCAGTGAAGCAGAAGACGCGTGGTTCTACTACTGCTATCAAAGCTGAGAAGGAGTTGTCAACACCAGTAACAGGAGCTTTTCAAGATCCATTAAGTGCAGGATTGGAGATGAGTCCAAATCCAATCACGGGAGCGACCTTATTGTCAACTGATACCAACGGGGTAACTCAGATTGAACCAGCCAACCTTTCCACTGCACTTAATAGCGGTATGCAAAACGTCAATGACCTTGTTGCCGCGTCAATTCACAATTTTAAAATGAGCCAAGGTTTTCACCCACATGCAACACATGCAAACGGGATTTTCACGAACCATAACATGCCAAAGACGATCTCACCGGCCAACCATGCGGTTTATGCAGTTCCAGGCGGATACAATGTGGCTCTGCAACCACATGCCTATGCTGTTCCTGGCTATCAACTCCCAAATAATATGAATTTACCTCAGAACTACGTTGTGCCAACAAACTTTGGAACATCCCAACAAATAGCGATGATGAATCAAGTAAATTCAGGCGGGTCGGGACTTCAACATTTCCAGGGTGTCCAACCCAATGGAATGCCAAATGTAAGGTTTTCATCTTCTTCGGTAACCTGGCAGCTGTCGGTAACTGTTTATATCATTGCAATAGGTTTCGACGGCTACGAGCCGTCCTACGTCTCTTCCTCCAACACCAACATATCCAACACAGGCCTTGACGATGGCGGTGACAGGGATAGCATATCCACAGAATGCGATGTCTGGATCGAACACAAGCTTTGGGACTCCCCACCAAGGAATAGTCAGTGGAAGTATAGCCACAACTCCTGCTACTTCTACGCCTCTTATAGGTGGTACTGGGGTTAATATTGGTTTGCCACCTTCATCAGCTGCAGCGGCAGGAAAAGTACTGAACACTCCAAGAGAAGAATGGGGATCTTCGCAAACCCCGAGATCTCAAATGATACTGACAGAAGGTCACGCATCAGCGTACGAACTCTTCCATCAACAGCGTCTCCGATTGATGCTGAAGGAACGTGAAAAACATGGTCTCTCACTCATTTCTGCGCCATCACCTGGACAAGCGCTATTAACAAAGGAGTTAGAAGCGAACAAAGAGCGGCAAAAGCGACAAGCAATTATGCAAAAGGGCTGGAAGAGTGCTGTTGATGCGATGATGGCTTTTAATAATGTACGTGTAGAAGCAATCGAGCATCGAACGTGAATCTTTTGTATTGATCTCAATGTGTGTTTGGGAATATTATAGGACCTGTCATCACTAGACGATCAGCAAAGGTTCGACGGGATTATGGAGAAGGTGAGCTTGTCTGCGCTGGATCCAACGGATGAAGAGTTACTGGATCAGAGCGTAGAAATCATCCCACCCGGTGAGTAGTGTTTCCTTCGAACAGATGATTGGGTGAACATTTTGACCATTTTGATCATGGATGATGCTTGCTGATGCAGATGATGGGGAAGAGGTTGACAACCCGGTGGAGTGACACCAGCAGCTTTGCCTTTCTTGAGATTATAAGACCTGCAGTCACCAGCCAGTTGACGACCACAGCAGCGGTTCTGGTATACATCCTCGAAAGCAGAGGATGCTGTTCTTAAGTGCAGAACAACAAATCGGAATGTACATGGCAAGCCGTGTAAATTATCTCAAGTCGGATAACTGAAGATGATCAGTTCTACTATGCTCGTTCATTAAAGTGGCGAAGGTCAGGCACACGAAGTACTATAAACTTGTGGAAGTTCACGAAGAGAGGAAATAGTCAAAGTAATCTCTAGGTCATCAGTGAGTATAATCGTTTATTCGTTATTGTTTGCATCTCTATTCGGCATCTTCATCATCATCATCGTCATCATCATAGTACTCATCATCATCTTCAAACTCTTCGCCATCATCGATGATTCTGAACTGGACCGGAAGTGCAGCGACTGCGTACAGGATGATGGCGGCGATAGCACCAATAATGACATTCCGAGTTCCTTTTTCAAAATTTTCTGACACACCCGCTGCTGCAGCAGCGGCGCGCTTTTCTGCTTCTTCACGTTCTCCTTCTTGCTTCTTGATCGCTATGTCCTTCGTCAGTTCTCGTCGACTCCAATCCAAACTGCGGTATGGCTCAAGGAATGCCACATGAAGCGAAGGAGACACCTTGTTCATGAAGCTTCCTTCAAGCGAACCAAAGTAATTGACGTGGTTTTCTGTGTACATAACCTGTTCATGATCCACAGCCAAGCTGTCTGGTGACTCTTCTGCTTGGAAGTACATGTCGCGAATTTTTTCTGCTAGTGTGACTAGCAACGGACCATGTTGGTGCACCGTCTGATTCAGTTGAGGATTGCCCAATGCATCGACGATGTGGCCAAATATTGCGGCATCAATTGCGCTTGGACGGTCGCCGAAGAAGTAGTCGCCTGAAGATGTGTCAAGCTTCGCATTTAATGCCGTATAGCAATCTCGTGCGATTACATACGCCTGCACAGAACAGTAAAGGATCAATCAGGAGTCTAATCAATCAGTATTAGTTCGTTTTCATGTACATATTGTCTTCTACCTGGTCTTTCGTGGAAATACCGTACTGACGCAGTGCCTGCATCGTGTCCATGTGAATTTTCTTTGGCATGAATTGATTCAGTGGAAATGGAATCTGCTTCTTCATCTGGGGCCGCGTCACTTCTCGGTATGTCGTTGATTCCACCCAGCGGCAGTAGAGCTTAGATAGATAACAGAAAATTTTTCACTGAGTACTGCTGTGCTGTCAGTCCAGCTTTCAAAGCAGTAAATTGCGATGTTTTATCCCTCTTACCATCACACGATGCAGCTTTTCGGAAATCATCGAACGATACGCAAATGACTCGCTGCGTTGCTCTTCCGTCAAGAATTCGTCGATATTTTTGTGAAACTTATCATCACAGCACGGACACATAATTTGCAGTAAATAAGGCGCATGCGAGCTGGCGCGAGTCAAGCGGATCTTAATCTAGTATCTACCGTTTGCAAGTGCATGATGATCTCTTCCTTCGGCACTAAAAAGTTCCCATCGTTCAATTGCGGCAGTTCGCCTATTACAATATATCGTCACCACAAGATCAACATGTCAGTATCAAGTTAGCTATACAAGATAAGCGGCGTCTCACTTTCATTTAGAAGGATGACCAACCTGTAGCTTCATAGGCAGGGTACTTGGAGTTATGCACGTGCAAATGCAATTGCGCAATGCGGAGATATGCCTGCACATCCCAGGCCGGAAGAAACTGGTGCAGTACGAGCTTCGATCCAAGCTCCTTGGAGGTCTTTGGAGTGAACGTAAGCTCTGTTGCGTCCAGCAGGTCGTCGTGCAGCTTGTCTGCGTCCGGCACGAGCGGATGGTGGCGGTCCTCCGGAAACATACCTCCTCGATGGCCCTCTACCAAGAATGCGTGTCAATTTGTTTTGGTTTGATGGAATCTCAATAGAACACAAAATCATATGAGGTTTTATGCAATTATTGGATTGTGGTGTATAACAGTGACATTTATGTCCAAGGAACCAATCATAATCATCATTCTACGTACTCTGTCAGAATTAAGAGGTCACTATTTGAGTATTGTCAGACATGAGTCTGCTTTTTTCTGATAAAGCGCAATTATTAAACAGAATAAAACACATGGCGCAGAGTGTAACGCACACTTTTCACAAACTTTGTCGGACACAAACGCAACGAAATGGATGGATACGATTGGGAAGTATTAAAAGAACGAGTGCATCACATCAGAGAGAACACTGTAAGCGCCCGTTCACGCTCTGTGTATCAAAACTCATATTGCCGATTTCTTTGTTGGGCAATAAAAAACAAGACACACCTGGTGCCGCCATCTTTTCTCAGGCGTGTTGGTGATATCTCTACATCTACAGACAAACAAATACGGTCACTCTTGCGTGTTGCTGCTGATCGCGACAAAAACAACCCTCCCCTTTGCTTCGACAGATTAACTGCAGAAGAATTTGTCACGTGGCTCGTAACACTGGAAAAAAAGGGAGGAGGCACGCTGAGCTACTCAGCACTGAATACTCACAGAGCCGGCCTTTTCAATCTATATCGAGACTACGGATGGACAATGCCGAAAGAGCTAGAAAAGGAACTCTCTAATTATTACAAAGGATTGAAACGGAAACTCGCAAAAGACGCGGCAACTGGGTGCGATCGTATCAAGGTAGGAAAAAGTCCCTTGACGTTTCAACTTTATGGCTTTTTGTGTGAAAAAATGCTCGAACTACCAAGTAAGGACATGACGTTTTCACGAACATATATGATCATCGCATGGAACTTGATGTGCCGTTCATCTAATGCGTTTGGAATTCGCCATGCACACATGGATTGGAGTGGCGATGCGATGCAAATTTACTTTGCACACATGAAAAATGACCAAGGTGGTGAACGACCAAGAGATCCAAGGCATATATATGCAAATCCATTGAAACCTGCTATATGCCCAATATTAGCGTTGGGTTTTTATTGGGCATCCACTACATTTGATGGAAGTGATTTACTCTTTAGCGGCAGCAACCAGTATGAGCGTTTTCGCAAATGCTTACAGAGATTACTCAATCACGAAAATGTTGGTGCGGAATTGCAACGGCAAGGGCTGGATCCTACAGAGCTGGGGACGCATTCAATGCGCAAA
>BCKE01000133.1:1847-14163 GCA_001600495.1 Pilasporangium apinafurcum
AGACTATGATGGCATAGTCGAATGTATTTACATTGCATGACACCATCTATGATCCTTTTTTACTTGCTTATTTACCATATCTCACTCAAATCTACAAGATCTGGCAAGTCTAAGATGCATATACACATGACAATTTGCAATTCTTTGTCAATCAAAAATCACCACGAGACATCATATGTGTATGACTATTACTGTTAGTATGCAGCCTGAATGCAATTAGTCGCTACTCGACTCGGATAATCTCCTTTTCGCTAGATTCTAGTTCCAGTACCCACATTTACATTCCTATGAAGACTATACACGAATAGCCAGGTCAGACTAGGCATTTCCGACATCTGCACTCGATGAGTCCAGGAGAGTAGGCGTTCATTCTTGAAAAAGATGTGTTCTAGCAGCGTTGACATCTCTGTCAGTAAGGATTAACACTTGACCAGAGGTCTTCTTGGCGTTCTCTTGCTTTCATGTCTTCATTCTTGTCTTGATGAAGTTGTTGGCCAGCGTGAACCACGACTCGGATGCTATGCCCTTTACACATTTGTGTGAGGAGTCTGTACTCAAATTGATATTGGACGGTAACCGCAATCCTCGAGATCTGTTTTTTATGTGCCATTTCTACCAATCTGGACAGTCCTGGCTTGGTGTCTTTGAGACCAGAACCAATGTCGATCTCYTCGGGGATGTACTATCATCGACTTACATCCTTTCTTGAAAAGAAAGATAGTGGAGAAAAGATCTCATTGCAGAGAATTGAAAACAAGTTTCTATCGATAGCGAGAAAAAACACGTCAAAGTATATCCTACTGGTGGGAGAAATGGGGGAATAAAGGCTTAAATATCTTCCCGTCTGTGTATCGAAGGAAGATTGTTCGATGACGACTTAAGTTGAAAAGACTTCCGTGCTTTCCCATTTGCCGTCGACTTTGTTCCTTTGATTGGTTTTGATGTATTACTGGCCGACTGTTTTTGCTCTGTATCGTCGATTTCTTCTCGAGGATCATGATCTCCGACCACCTGCATTTTTTCTGCGCCTTCCAATGTAGCAACGGCAGTGTTTATCGACAATTCCTCCAGTTTCCTACTCATAATCTTGACCTTCCTTTTCACGAACCTTGCGAGTAGCTTTGGAGGAAATTGTGGGCAATGTGTAACATCTATTTCTTCTAGTAATCGGCACTCATCGAGCAACGAGTTCAACGTTCTTTCGGTGAGTTTTTTACATGCCGAGACGTTCAGCTTTCGCAAAACAGTAGATTGGGACGCAACCTCAAGCATACCGTCATCTGTGATCTTTACGCAACGCGAAACATCCAGCTCTTCCAAAGATAGGTGTTTTGCGATCACAACTAGTACACTGTCCGTCAGCTCTCGGCAAAAGGCTACTTGAAGACGAACAAGATTCGCGCAAGACTCGATGATATCAATCAAGTCCTTGTCTTTCAGATGCACACAGCCTGATATATTCAAAGACGTGAGTTTACTACAACCCAATACAAGTCGATGGATGCCTTGGGCAGTCAGTTCAGGGCAATAGCTTAAATCTAATTGCTGGATGCATGCTCCACAAACTGTGTGATCAAGCATGTCGTCCAGTAGCCATGAAAGTCCTTGATCCGTAATACCGGTACAGGCGGATATGTTGATTGATTCGACCATTCTTGCCCGGTGGCCGAGATACCCTAGAGTTAAATCACTTAATCCAGCGCATCCAGCTAAATTAACCGATTTCATTTTTTTAATCATGTTTTTTTCTACAACACCTCGCCCATCACCTTCTTGGTCGAACACAAATATCTTATATGAAGCATAGGATACTTCTTCCATGTACAAATGCTCCAATTCTAAACAATTGTGCGTCAGCACGCGCAAGGAAAGATCAGACAGCTTGTCGCACATTCGAACGTTCAGTTCCTGTAATCGAACACACCTCCTAGCGATCGCCTCAATTCCTTCATCTCCAATTCGGCGACAGCCCGCTACGTTTAGTTTTCTAAGTGTGGCTATGTTCGCTAGGTATTTCATTGCAGCGTTTCCAACTTGCATACATAACTCCAATTCAAGCACAGTGAGCTTCAAGCATGATTTCCCAATGGTAGAAAAGCACCAATCACTTATACGTTCACAACAGCTGAGACCAAGTTCTTCGATTTTGGGGTTTGTACAAACGACTGCCTCAACACCCACATCGCTGATTTGAGGGCAATGTGTCATCCACAGACGTAAAAGTCGATTGCAATGCTTTCCAATCGATATGAGCGCGGTATCCGTAACCGAAGTGCAATGCGAGATATCGAGCACTTCAATCTGAGTGCAGGACACGCTCATTCGCTGAATTGCAAGATCAGAGAGTTTGGAGCACTTCGCCAGTTTAAATCTACAGCAAAAGCGACAATTTTTGGTGATGATATCCATGTCTTCGTCCGATATATCATCAACATCCTTCAAATCAATATGCCGCGCATCTTCTCCAGCTTCCATGGCCAGAATAAAGTAAACGACGGCTTTAGGATTGCGAAGTTGCCGTAGCCACGCCATATTGGTCAATTGGTCACCATAATAGGTGGGATACTCAAGCAACACCTTACAAATGATATCAGCAAAAACAGACACAATCACCTCTTCATCGTCGGAGTGATCATATCCACTCATGATATTCACGAGTGAATACGCTGACTTTGATCCTAGGAAGAACTTGAATGGCATACTGCCAAGCTCCTGTAATCCTAATCGACAACTTGATGACTCGGTTGCTTGAAAGTAGTTCGGTTGAATTTTCATAAGGCATGAGTAGCAATACACAAAAAGATCACTGAAGATTGGCTCTCGTGGCAGATTCTTTAGGATCTCAGCAATACCATGGGCGTTTTCACTCATAAGAAATGGTTGAAGACCACATATCACCTTCTTCTTGTACACTTCTTGAGCGTGTTTGTGATCCAAATCATATTTTAGAGACGCGCAAATGTTTTCGGCAAATTTCTCCAGCATTTTCTTGTCATCTGGAGCAAAAGCAAGTCCACGAGAGAATCGACTTGATGCCAATGAAAATAGATGGTCAGACTCATGCGCTCGATCACGGATTGCCATCACATAATGTGCATTGATTTGGTCACGACTTAGTGCCTGCCCTTTGTAGTAGGCCACATGAGCGATATTACCATGGAAAAAGTATTTCCCATCGTTGCGTCGAACTGAAGAAAGGCAACCAATGCGCAATTGTCGAGTGTCTTGTTGTGATTGCTCCTCTAATTCCTTAGTAATTTTTAAATTGAGTCTGTGTCGCATTTCCTTAAAATTTTCCACAGCAGCGAGCCACTTCTCGTCAAATTTTGCTCGAAGGATTTGCTTCTTCGCTAGTGGCTCAAAATCTGAGCGAGAAACTTTGGACGAATTTTTCGTGTGAACAACAGAAATACGTCCATTTTCAGGTGAAGATGGCGTCATATCTACCGCCGGCGAGGAAGCATCATTAACGGCATTTTTTGACAACTGCACACGGAATTCGTGTTCATCCAACAGTTGCTGACTGGCATGCTTAATTTGTTTCCGCCCTTCTTTTGAAACAAAGAATTCCTGGCATTCTTTTTCTACTTCTTTATAGCATTTACCCTTGGCTTCATTCTCTAAATCGGCGATATCTTCTCGGGTCTTATTGATAACTGCTTCTCGTTTTTGAAGTTCTAAATTCACTACGTTTTCAGATTCCACTTCACTCTGAAGGAATCCATCAACGTACAAACGCAATATCGTCCCGTCATACGTGCCAACTAAGTGCGTCCACTTTCCAAGTTCAACTTTTGCACCGTATGCATAGATGTCGATATTCTTTATGTTAATACTAATTGCCCACATGTTGACTTTCAGTGCAGTAAGAGTGAATCGTCCCAATGTCATTATCACTCGTCGCGTGCTTTCATGACCATCACATTTACACCAAGCCTCCAACGATACATGAGTGTTTTCGTCTGCTGGATATAGAGCCTGAACGTAGGGAAACCTAACATAGCTCCGCGCCTCTTTGTTCAGTTGAATTGATCGATTTATATCGGCATTCACTATAGGACCATCACTTTCAAGTACACAACCTGGAAGATACTTTCCGACGAATTGTGAACTGAGCTTTCCCAAATTTGCAGCCGTCAATGATCCTCGACGTTCACATAACGGCCAGTATCCGTCAGGACCATCAGCCATAATTAATTGCTTGTACGAAGTTGCTTGCTTGATTGTTGCTTGAAGAAGAAGCAGTGAGGCGATGGAGAAATGGAGCATTGACATATTGTGTTTTACTTGATACTGATCCCTCGAATCCACAAGGTCATCAAGTACGAACGTGTAACAATCTGGATGCTGTTTCAGATGCTCCAAACACAGCGAACTAAGTGAAAATCCCATCATATCTACTGTGCGCATAACAATATAATGAATTCGTGACAATAAATTTCGCCGCAGGTTCTGCTTGTCAACTTCAGATACTGCACGTAAGCCAAAGCGGCAGCGTACACCTTCGTACACATGGGTTTTCCAGAACGTTTCGCTTCCGGGTCGCCTTCCAGTTAGCAGATTCAGTGATTGAATTACAATTTGGTTGAACATAGCAGACGTGATACCACTTCCATTTGCTTTTGCTTCCATACGCATAAAATGACGAACCAGATTTTTAAATGTTCGAGCAACCATCTCGGCGAGTAAAAACGACCGAATGGCGCTCGCATGTTGCTTACATTCCCAGTTACCACAGTAAACGGTCACATTTTGAATGCTGTCACCCATGTGAGTGGTAGTCAAAGTTATACAGGATGCATCGAATCTCTGTGTGGGATCACTGCTAACTGTACACGCTTTGCCCGCAATATAGAGTAGTGATCCACGCTCAACTTCTCGTGTAAAATCCTCTGTTGTTTGGATCTCCCCCGTTGCGTATTGAAGTGTTGCGGTACCTGCCAAAGCGAACGGGAATTGTGAGCGTAAGAGACCTAAATGACGCATGTTGATACCGTGTCTGTGCATTTCAGTCGTGATATCGAATCCTTTGGAATAGAAATAGTTTTCCTTCTGAGACAACTTCTTCGCAAAGAGGGGAATTGCCTTGTGTATCAGATATTTTGTAGCATCTTCCACCCCAAGCGCTTGTGCTTGCCAATCAGGTGTGCAATAAGTCATCGAAGATAATGCATCCGGCGACAATGGCGTCGAAAAGTTGCCGACAAGCTCTGGCCGTAGTTGACGCCATAAGATACTCATTCCGCGTGTCGATTGAGTCAAATGAGATGTCACATCTGGATCCTCAGGCGGCATAGCACGAGCGAAATTCAGCAGCACTAGTCGTTTCTGATTATTAATGTATCCCAGCATGTCTGCGGCTGCATGAACTGTCTTTGATGTGAGATCCTGATACCCACGAACACCATGCCGACTCAGATTCAGTCGAGCAGCAGCCTCAGAGAGGATGTTGTCAAGTTCTTTGCTCTGGAACACAATACTTTCTCCACGATTGTCACTACCGTAGACTAATTGCTTTGACGTTTTTTGTATTGTGCCAGATTCACTCCAAGAGATAATCTCGACAGGAATCTTCGCTGAACAAAGAACTCTAAGACCTTGGAAGTCGACACAGCATTGCAAAGGCATCAATAAATTATCTACATGGCTCAACGTACGCAAATAAAGCGCAGAATTACGCACTTCATGGCCACCAAACTTTGCCGCGAATTCATGTGAGCCTTCAAATCTGCCATGATCATCGGTGCATATCTTGAACAAGATGTCGTGGACTTCATACTTCAAGCGTGTTGTTGTTCGAATGTGATCTTTTCTACCATCAATAGCAGACTCGGTGGTTGGTAGTATTGACTTATCTCGCAATGGCAAATAATACTCGCGGACGAGAATTACTGCAATAGATGTCGCAGTTGCAATAAAATCATGGCAAACGTGAAGTATTTCGGTGTATTTTTCTTGAATCTGCTGTACCCCTTCTTCTGGTAATGTCAGAGCGTGCTGGAACCGCTCAGTCCATTTAGTATGATGCATTGGAAGGATAGGATATCTGGTACTTGGACGAAGTTGATTTTTTTCAGTGTCAAGTAATGATAACTCGGCATCTTTCCAGGCTTTCATAGCTTCCAGCAGACGTGCGTAAGCTTCTTGCACTCTTTTCTCGCGTTCTCTTCTTGAATGCTGCTCTTTTTTTATCAATAAGGCGGCAGGATCCACTTGTTGTTGATTGTCTTCACTGTCATCGGCTTGAGTATGGTCGATACCAGTGCTGATTTTATAGCCCATCCGAACAATTTTCTTTGCCTCAATCGCAGCATTTTTTTCTGCAATATCACTGCAATCTGAGACGACAAGTTTACCAAGAACCCGAAAATTTTCATCTTCAATTATTCCCAACAACTTTCGGGTCATACCAAAGTCTAAGTCAGTTTCGGCGATATTTACCAGTCCTGCTGCAAGTTGATCTGCACCTCGCACCATCCGAAAATGCTCAAAAAGATCCTTTTCCATTGCTTCCATATCATATGAACCATCAAATCGACGAAATACACACGTATAGTCACATATATGACGTTTTGAGGGTAATTCTTGCAGGAATTCCGTCATTTTCAGTTCTGTCATTCCGACACAAATTTGTTGTAGTCTTGTCTGAAGCTCTCGAAGCGATGGATCAGGAAAACAGAGTGTCATTTCAAAAATTTGCTCATCTTTTGTAAGACCACATGAATGCAGATCTTGTGGAAGGCGCCCGAATATCATACTTTTCTTGCGTGCTGACATTTGTAGCTGGCGATTGGCTATGTCTTCTTCATGCATGAAATGTTGTTCACTCTCTTCCATCTCTTCAGTCTGTGGAGCTTCATTTAGAAGCCTATCCCTATCGAAATCCTGTTTGTTTATGGTTTTGTTTGTTTTCTGTTTTCTCGACTTCTCGTCGTTTGCCGCAACAATCTGCCGCATCGAACTAACCTGAGGCGGTTCCTCCTTTGCGTGAATTACTTGCGCCACAATCTTTTTGGATATGTTATCTTGCAAGTAACCCATTTCTGTATATGACAACTGTAATGACTCAGCGTGCCCTAAATAACCCAGTTCCTCCTCCATTTCACGGAAGCGATTTTCGACTTCTTTTTGTGCCAGCTGAACTGCTTCTTCCATTAGCAGAGCAAATATTTGTTCTCTAGTGAACGCATTTCCTTTCGTACGCAATTTGACTTGTTTCATTCGAATTTTTGCCTCAAATTTCATTTTTTCGACACTATGGGCAGGTTTTGCATCTTTCTCCTTCCACTCGTTCTCGACGGCTATTCTTGCTTCTTCAAGAGCGACACCTCGAGCATGATAGAACGCTTGCTTCTCAGCAGCTAATCTCGCCAATTGTCTGCCCTTCTTTGCTCGCCATATCGTTTGGAGTTTTATTGTTGCTCGAATGATCACTTCCATGCGATAGTGCAGTAGGTTTCGATATCCACCGTGATCCAAAGGCACCACATTCGATAACAGCTTTGTTCGACGCTTGGGTAGATACTTGGAATAATCTGTCTTTAAAGGATCGTTCTCACCCATAGCTAACGCCCGTTCATGTATGGTCATTTTCTTCCATCGCGATAATTCCTCTCGCGATTGAGTTAACTGTCGCGAGATCGCATATTTCAAGTCATTAATGTTGATCAAACCGAGCTTATACTGATGAGTGGCGCTCATATGCTGAATTACATAACGACTCAATTGATTATATTTCCACGGATGATCCAGCAATTCGCACAAGTACTTAGATTTTTCAATTGCCTCGAAGCAATATTTTTCAAACTCGAAGCGCGTCATCCCATTTGCTGTCTGCAGAGCAGTATTTTGTGACACTCCAATCTGCAATGTGAGAAACTCACGATCGGCTATACCTTGTATATACTCTCTCGTGAATTCACGCACTGGGTGCATATCACCAATTTTTGATAGTAAGCGAAATACTTGACTCAAAATTTCAGTGAAGGAATCATGGTGAAGCACAGGGATTACATCAGCTGCCACGGTTGCATTAGAGTGATCACGTCCTTTATGAACAAACATGTCGAACAAAAATCGAATTTTTGCACTCAATGGACTAGTCCCAATACCAAAGAGCAAGGCAATCGTGATCTCCAACAATGTGAAGTTTGATTGATGAGGAGAATTCAGCCCTCCTTTTTGCAAACAAGTATACAAAGGTAGGAATATTTTCTCTTGCTCGAATATTTCTTTCGCGCGGGTAAACAAAAAGAGTTCATTTTCCTGAAGCAGACATGCTGCTTCCAGTTCATTCTCTCTTGACTTGATCTGACCTTCAGCAAACAGCATTTGGGCTCGGTGCTTCGAAACCTGACCAGCCATAGCGACGCTCTTCGTAGACTTGAGGGCCATATATTCTTCTTGGGCAGTTATCAATGCTCGCTTTTTATCATTTATCTCCTCTTGATATCGATCAAGCTCCATTTGATGAAATGTTAACCTCATTTCACCCAGTGGCATCTCTGTAGACCGAATCTGACTGATCTTCGTTATTGTAACTTCAAATTCTTCCTGAGCAGATTGTATTCTCATTAAAATATTGTGTTTTTGTCGACTAAGTTCGTCATTTTCAAGTGATTCCTGGTCACGAACTCTTCTATCTTGAGCCTCGTGAGTACGAAAAAAAATGTCATTAGGGTCCAACTCTTTCTTCGCCCGCTCCAGATCTGCGTTTCGTTTTTGCCAGTACTTTTCCCGTTTGGTTCTAAGATCAGCCTCCTTCTGTGTTATGGCTTGAAGTTTTCCTCTCTCTGCTAGTTGTGTAGCTTCGAGTTTTGCTTTTTGGCTATCAATTTTAAATTGAAAAATAGCATTTTCTTTTTCTTCCATGGATTGCTGCTCTGCCACTACTTCTTCCACAGGATCTTGGTGCTTGTCTAATGTATATCCAAAGAAGACAGGATTTCTGCTTAATGCATCAAATAAAATGGGAACCTTGCGCTTGGTGATGCGTGGCCGCTTCAACGTCTCTCCATAGGTAGAAGTCGGATCTTTCGAATGACCTTCGGTTTCTGCTTGAACTTGTGCCAACTTTTGCGAGTCTTCGTCTAGGATGGTTCGGTTCGGCGATTTTGGAGAGCTCTTGTTAGTGCTACGAAATCCTTCCGCTGCATCCGCTGGCTCGCCATCTATGGAGTGCATCGAGATATGTTGCTCCTCGTCGCTCTCCTCTTCGTCGTCGCTTGAACCCTCATCACTATCTCCACCGTTCCTGGCCTTTTGGGTGACATTTTTCCTCATAATGGCATTTGCATCCATATTATTGCCCTGCTCAGTCTCAATTGCACCTTCTCTCTCCGCATTAGCGGCCAAACCATCGGCTTCATCTTCATTATCACCGATTGCGTCGCTTTCGTCATCGCTGGCGCCCGAGCTACTAGCACTGTCGTCTGTATGACCGTCAATTTCATGATTTTCCGGTGGAGGAAGCAAAATATCCCCTTTTCTGTACTCGCTGAGAAGAGCACCGGCTTCGCTATCACGTCGCATCACAAATCCGAACGATGCCGGATGCCATTGACTGCTGGCCTGGACAATCGTGTTCATCTTAGTTTGAAACCGCACCTGCGTAGCTGCTTTAATATAACATGACCACTTAACTTCACACATTAACGCGATACCTTCGATCGATGCTAAAAGATGCATTTTGAGCTCATGTAGTAGCTGCTCCTTCTTTTCCCGCACTTGATTCATATCACGCTGACGCGCCTGCAAGTCTTCCACCACAAGCAACGCATTCGAAGCACTAATGGAACTCGAAGCTTGTTCATCCTCTTCGGTGTCACTCGCATTCAGTCGAAGCATTTTGTTTGCGATACGGGTTTCTTCTTCTAGTTGGTCCTGTAGAGTCGCGAGTGCCTCAATTTCTTGTATCAACTCATCGACTTGATGGTGCAAGTGTGTCAAATCGGTGATACCTGCCCAGAAATCGCCTTTCTCACACCGTTTCTTCTCGTAATATGTATACCATCTCAAGAAGTCCGTGACGTGTGTTAGGTCCCATTGTGCACAAAAACCAAAGATCTGCTGCCGCTGCGAGATATCCGCACTCGTGCGTCGAAAGGATTTTTGAGTCGAGGCGCTCTCAGTTGACGTCAACTGGTTCTCACAAAGCACGCCATTGACACTCTGGAAAGCGTCCTGTTCCAGACATGTCGTCAATTCTGCGCCCATCGCTTAGCATCTAGAGCAGCGGAGAGAGAAGGAGAGAGACTTCACGCGACTGCACCTGTATCCAAGAGCATGGCATTAAAACGATCATTCTCCCTAGTTGCCGCCGATTCATTGCACTCGAAAGGAAACGGGCTGATGGGTTTGAAGGAGACTAAACAACCCACCCGAATATAATAATACCCCCTCATCTAATTATTACCAAAATTAGTATACAATATCTATATGAAAAGTTTTTGGATATAGCTCGTCCACATTGATTGCCATCTATCTCGACTCATGATATCAATCTCAGTCGAAAGGCATGACCAAGTATGTATCCTCTGCCAAAGTTAGAGAGATACGTGATATCCATCTTGAAACCATTAGAGGATGAGATCTTCAAGGTCTAGTTAACGTCAGAGCTATCTCAAGCACAGAACGTGGTTGCATGATCTTGAATCGATTGTCTACGTTCCAGTGTTGAAAAAGTTCCGGCATACTCCATTTGAGCATGCGCAATCGATCCCGGAGTCTATAACTTCATCACGCTGCGTGACCTTTGTGACATGATGTTAAGCGTAAACGACACCAAGAACGCAATCTTCAGTCGTTGTCTGTTGGTCGATCGTCTCCAATCCCGATTACCTCAAGAAAAGTCCAAGCGAAAACGCTATCAAATGAGAAAGCGCGCTTACAGGGTCTTTCAACGGATGAAAGCGATGTTGTCGGACAACTACCATAAAGTCCTTCTTCCATCTTTTGGGACTTCAGAGATGACGTTCAAGCAAAAAATGATTTCAAGCAAGACGTCAAGAGTAATGTTCACGTGGTCTCACTATAAGTTCAAGATACTAGTGAAGCATAAGATGGAAAGGACTGGAGGAAACATGATTGAGCGTGGAAAACAGTATATAACAAAGACTTGTTCTCGGTGTGGGAAAACCAACCACACGATCAAGCATCAGAAAGTCTTGGGGTGTTCTCACTACGAGTTCGTCCTTGATAGAGATGTTAACGCTACTAGAACCATCTTTCTCAAGAACGAATACTTATTTCTCGAATCCAATTGTCGGAGATGGTTACTCCACGGTTATCTAGTCTTGGCTAGCTTTTGTTGATTGAGTCAAACCATAGAAAAAAGAAGATCCTCCCTGAGTTACTCGTACTTTGGTAATGCATATGATCTCCTGAGGTGCAAGTCGTTTTAACCATTTACACATGTGTCTCTTTCGCTCACCATTGACCCGCAATAAAAAAGAATCGCAATTGTAGCCAGACAATGAAACAAAAGTATTCTGTAGCAGAAGCAAATGTGTATATAGAGTTATTAGTCCTTTGATCGATTTTCATATGCTCACATCCGTCAATTGTGCTTTACCTTCACATTTTCCATGCCTCGTCTTGCCTGATTGCTTGCATGCTTTCCACCGAGTTCCATGATCAAAGCTGGAGAGATCAGTCCAGAAAACGAATCTTCAAACGAATCTTGAACGGATATGGAGTTTCCAAACTGCCCTACACCTGACCCCATCTTAGATTCCACTGTGGATGGGTTACATGGTGGGATGACCTTGCCACTCATCTCATTTCTAATCGATGAATCTCTTTAATCGAATTGTCAGATGACTAAAGAAACGATTAAAATCGCAAGCATGCTAAAATTCTAGGCGTTGCAATGATTACATCTGGGTGGGAAAGGATGTGAGAGCAGTCTCGCGTTACATGGATAAGTAGTGTGGCGTTTCAGAAAAGCTCAGGCAAGGGCCACCAGTCAGGGCGAATGTGAAAGTCCAGCATGAGATGGCGGAGGTGGTGCAGTTGTGGCACCAGACACACAAAGTCGCATCCCAGCAAGGCTCAAAGTTTAATTCTCAATCTTCAGCTCAATCGTTCTGCCTCATCTTTATCTGCGTTGATATCAAAATAAGATGACTCTAAGCCCGGGAATGTCAGGAACCATGAGAGCCTACGATGTACTCAGCTCACCTACGATAGATGATCGCCACAGCGACATCAAGTACACGCTTCAAGAGGTTGAATTGCTCGATGTCGAAGAGCAAGCGTACAACAAGATGACGACTCAAGAGAAGATCCTATGGGGAATTTTCTACTTCATCTTCGC
>BCKE01000134.1:0-12117 GCA_001600495.1 Pilasporangium apinafurcum
ACGACCATCTTTTGTAGAGATATCTACTTTGACATTTCCATTTGCTTTTCGATATCACTCAATATGAAGTCGGAGGTAGGATGTTGTTATCTCAAGTCTTGTGGGTTCAATAGAAAGTTGGGAAGCGGAAGAATCAAACTGTATCGACGAGGATCTTCTTAGACGACCAAAAAACTAAACAATGGTGTCGTTGTCTTCCTTACTAGTGTGCCAGAATGAGTCGAGATCGAGTACATATTGTGGAATGTTGTCTGATATGCTTGAACTCTGATGTTTTTTTTCTTTCTTTTGGTATTGACAGTTGGTTGACATAGAAAATCTTGGACTTTGTCTTTGATGGTGATAAAGACAATATTGGACATCTTCATGCCATTATGTTCCATTACCACAATGAAGCGCTCAATTATGCTCGACTTGATACTATGTCACTGGAAAACTCTTGTTCTGTTTTTGCTCTTGCATTTTTCGCTAACTGTTCCACAACTTCAGTCATGGGAAACCGCTTTTTGGGGTTCAACTTGCACATGCTCTCCACAAAACTCCACTATGTATCGCTCATTTCTTTTGGCTTAGCTGGAAGCTTTCCTTTCTTGGCGTGAAATATAACACCAGAATCGGATAACTCCACCCAAGGTATTGATTTAGAAGCTGCTTCGATGATGCACATGCCAAACAAGAAGACATCAGACATCCATGATGATGGTTTATTACTAAGAAAGTGTTCAGGTGCTTTCCACCTGACGGCACTTATTGGATCAGTTTCTTCATGATCCGAGCTAGTAATTTTGCAACCGAGTCCAAAGTCGGTCAGCTTTGCTTTTCCATCGTTTCCAACCAATATATTGTCACACTTGAGATCGGTATGTGCAATATCTTGGCATGGAGGTATTGAAGACCAAGAGCAGCTTCATACAACAGTTTCCACATATCGTTGTGGTTTTCATCCTTGTCCAAATAAACACCCAAATGACCATTTATCGCAAGTTCACTCCCTAAGAACGGTGTTTCACCATGTCCATATTCTCCTAAGAATGGGATGACATTGAGATGGTGGAGTTGATGCTACAGGCATGCTTCATTTGCAAACTTGACTTTACTATCTTTTTCTTTGCGATCGACATACTTGATGGCCACATCATATTGTAGTCACTTTCCTCGATATACTTTTCTGAATGCGCCACCACCAATAAACGCTGAGTCATAACTCACTTCCCATGGAGGTAAAAACCAACAAGGTAGGTAGGGTGATCTCATCCAGAAACTGTTTGCTGAGATATGTGAGTGTGTCGTTTATCAAGTCTCATGCATCGGTTGAGTATTCATCAAAGTATGTGTCAATTGTGCTATCACCCCCGAAAGTACCTTGATATCCTGATTTTCGCATACTATGAATTCAACACCACCTTGTCGTAGTTTTTGGATTTGTTCTGCGCAGTCGTTGTTCTAATGTACTCGCTAATTCTGCACTTCCTTGTTAATACTGGTGTTTGGAAGAATTCGCATTAGTCGATTTACTTTTGCATGTAACTCCAGTAACTGACACGACAACCTGCGATTGTTAACGACTTGCARAATTRTACTGTGATTCCRARCYGCACATARTATGGCGTCAAAYYGTTCAATGAYACAAMCCATTCTTTTTTGTGGTAGMCATCGGTGGTGGACATCCTGTAAACMAAGAGTACATGCTTCAGAGACGCCAAAAGATGGTTCTGTRCATGAATTGGTCGCTATGGGGATACTTACTGATTCTGGAGATTGCACTTTTGATGTTGAGCCCGAGTTGCGGTATCATGACGCAATCAAATGTGCAAAGTGAGGTGGTATCAACTTGATGGTCTCCAGAATCGTTGCTCTTACAAGGTTGTAAAATGTTGTGCAACTTGTTCACTACTTGTTTGATCGTTATGCGTTTATTGAGATTTTCTTCGCACATTTCCTCCATCAATTTTAGTGCGCAGCGAGTTTCTGGAGCAGCAAATTCATTACCGAGATACCCATCTTGAATTATGTCACCCAAACATTCTTCGAACGCATAAACATCCGCTGCAAACAATTGATATGGTGTTGGTTCGTCTAAGCTTTCCTCGGCATTAGTAACATTATTTGCAGCCTCTTCAACATCTGGGTTAAACTGTGGTGAGTATAACCCAACATCACCGAGTTTTACCCTTCCGTCTTTCTCAACAAGAATAGTTTTGTGCCAAATTGCGCTGTGTACTATGTTGCGACTGTGGAGATACAACAGACCTAGTGTTGCTTCAAGCAGTTTCTCCCATAGTAGACGCTTATTTCCTTGTTGATATAGGAAATCATTAAGCGTACCAAGCTGTGCATGTTCATTAGATAATCACGATCTTTTTACTACCCATAGCGAATTCATGCAGTCTGACCATGTGTGGGTGTCTTAAAGATCCTCATCGTCTCGCTGCTTTTCGCAATTCTAAACACTCCCTTGCAGATCCACTTTTGATGTACATTCTTTTTGCGGGTCATGTCAACCATGTTCCAAGTTGATAGCATCCGAGGGGATGATTCATCAAATTGTCGGGTGGATTGGCACACAATTGGTTCATAAGACGAGCTAGATCTATTTCGATGGGAGATACTGGTGTATTGCGTTTCTTGTCCAGAACGAAGACACCATCCACAAGTTTCAGTTCTGTAGGCGAATACATATGACGCTGGTCCACAAATTCGGCAGATAAGTCATCGAGAACGCAATGACTCTCTCGCTCAGACTGGTTCAACTCCTTCAAAATAGCATGTTTGTCATGGAGTAGTGTCTGGGGAAAATGCAAGTCGGTCAGCACAGTCTTCAAACCATCCGAGTACAGCAAATACAAAGATATGATCATGAAGAGCTTGTGAAGGAATTCAAACTTGGTTCAAAGTTGAGTTCGGCAAATATGTATCTGTTTAATGCAGAAGGCAGAATTGGGCTGTTCTCGAATGTGTATTCGATGAGTGAATACTACTAGATCAAGCGGTTGGAGTTGTACGGCAAACGAGAGGAAGCTCTTATTGATCAATTGCATTATGAGATGCTGATCCTGAAAAACAAGTCCAAATTCATTTGACCTGTGAAACAAGGAGAGATCGACCAACGTTCAATGACTGAAGAATCTTTACTGAAGGAATTGAAGAAAGGATTTGACATTGACTCCCAATCTACAAGCACTGGCTTTGGTGCGTAGAAGTATCTGATTGAGACGAAATATCGATCATTTACCGATGAAAAGGCGGAACGAATGCAAAGTCTCGTCGATGAGAAAGAAGGGAAGTTAAAGGATCTTGAAGCAACCACTCTAGAAGCAATGTGGGCAAATGACTTGGATGAAGTTGTATCGATGTTGTAAGTGACATCATTAGTGATTTTTACTTTTTACCAAAGATGCATGGAGTAATTACTTGTTGTACTTGACTATACATTTCTTAACATATTGCAAAATTGCATAGATACAACTGTAAAATACGAGAACCGTACTTAGTAGGGATATTACTGTACATAACGCGTTTTGATTGGTCAACCAAAAAGACATTTCTTCATTTGAGCAAGGATGATAACGTTGGTATGCAAGCTAGTGGGAGTGGAAGGAAGCACGTTCCCTGTGGACATCAAGAAAGACAAGCAGATCGGACACTTGAAGGATGCGATCAAGGCGAAGAAGCCGAGCAGGATCAAGTGCGATGCAGATGAACTGCAGCTGTTCCTCGCCAAGAAGGACGGTGCGTGGCTCGAATCGGAGACAGATGATGTGAAGAAGCTGAAGAAGGGCGAAAAAACTGCTGTAATCGAAGCGTTAATCCATGAAGACAAAGAACTGCAGGGGGAGACTGGCCTTCAAGAGGTTCTTATGGGTATGCCTCCACCAGTAACCAAGCAAATTCACGTGTTGGTGGTTGTTCCGAAGAAAGAGGCTGTTCCGACGGTGGTGCAAAATGATGTTTTTGCTCCGTATGGTGGTCAGTTCTTCCCGCAATTTGAATCACTAGGGACGCCGCTCCGTATTGCACTTCCACGCACAACGTGTTTGCCTGAACCAGAGAAATTCGCGCAAGAATGTACCTCCTTCACAGAATGGGSTGTTGGTGCTGTGCACGAGATTCCACTGATATGGGAATTCATGAAGAACCTTGGCGGATGCACAAACAACGGCAAAATCTTTTGGCGGTTGGAAGAGAAACAAGTCGTGTCAGTGMTGGTGGATGGGKGGTTTCGAGCGTCTTCCCCCGGGAACATTAATGTGCACGCGAACAAGAAGAGTATCCTGATGGGATCACCGGGCATCGGCAAGTCGACGCTGTTGTGTGTGATGGCATTTTATCTCGTTTTGAAGCACAAGAAGAATGTGCTGGTGTATCGAAGATTAACCAAATTCGAGCAGGAGAACTGCCTCTTTTATCTGGGATACGAGGATGGAAAAGTTGTGCAGTTTTCATTGCCACTGTGCGAAAATCCTGACGCCATCAGCATCTATAAAGCACTCATTCGTCAACAGGGCATTTCGAACGTGTGGTTGTTGTTGGATGGCTTTCGCTATGAAGATATTCCAGAGGGAATACAAACATTTAAGATGCTGGCGACATCACAGCAAGTGGACCTGAAGTCTCAAGAGTGGGTTGATGCATATTGTTGTTTGTTGCCTTGTTGGTCAAAGAAGGATTTATTGTCGYTGGGAGATGTGATTTACAAGTTTACAACTGATACCATAGACGAAAGATATTATTACTCTGGCGGCAGCGTGCGTGAATTTACGTTGACCACRTCGGATGAAATACGCAGTGTAATGGATGTTGCAATCAGCAAAGCAGAGGATATATTGCTCCTYCTTTCCAACAAGTCCTATACATCGACTGGAAAATCACAAGTCGATCGGTTGCGCCATACATTCATCAAAGATGCGAATGACACGATTCAGTTTACCGCTCGACGGTATTGGGAGCAAGTCATCGACTCGGAATATGYTGTYCTTGCTCTTTCAGTGAGACTTCGGTCAGATGCGCTGTTTCGAATCTATCACTGGGCGAAAAGTGCTGGACACAGATCACTCGCTGGAAGCRTTTTCGAGATCTATGTACACCGCCTTGCTGCCGACAACATGCTGAAGCTTTTCATGTCAGAGTATGATCCCCCAGAAAGAAGAAAACCAAACGATCCTCGGCATTTGAAAATGACGCGAGTGGACTTAAGAAATGGTGTCGCGACGTGCTGTGGAACGACAAGCGATCATGAGGATTATCTGAAGCGATGGAGAGATAATGAAAAGCTCACGTATTGGTTTCCTGCTTGTCACGATTTCCCAAACATTGACAGTATTGTGAAGTTCGAGTCTAGTTCTAGCAAGAACAATGTGGCATACCTTCAAATTACTGTCGCTCCAGAACATGAAATCGACGCCAACCAGCTGGAGAAAATGAATGCGATTTTTTTTGCGGACGAGATCAAGCAAAAAGGAAGTACTGAACCACCGATCTACATAGCTGTTTGTCCAGATCGCAAATCGTGCGAAGCGTTCATCTTGAAGCCACCATCAGAAGTTTTAGCGGCGAGAAAGGTGTGTCGAGTGTTTGTGGGCTACTGCGACGAGGCCTCACTTATGCTTGCTGCTGATGGTCCGGTTAACAATGCGCTCATCGAATCACTGCCTGCCGCACCTCCATACAACCTTCGAAAGCGATTGCGTACGCAGTAGCAAGTGATGCTGGTGGTTGTGAAATGTCATGGCAAGACGGATGGAATGGAATACTTGGTGCGCTCAATGCCTATGACACGATTATGGTTTAAGTTTGGTGACGTTGGGATGAAAATTGGGATGCATATTAATTAAATGATGCTAATAAATGTATTGAATCGCTGCCATTTTGGTTCTATGATCTTTTTGAGCTCATCGCACTAAGTCAGATTGTCTATAAGATTCCTGAATTCCTCCCAGTCTTCGAAAACATACAAGCTTCTCCAGAATTCCTCACTATCTATTCTATCATCGCCGAGCCGCAGTGGCGCACTAATCCATGTAAATGCATGCGTGCAGCCTATTTCACGCATGTAAAGCGTTCGGCGTGTTCCATCATCAATTGTACACAAGCCTTCACTCCTTGTCATATCGGGATCTGAAGTATTGAGGAATACCGGATTTTCAATAACGGTTTCGAACCGATATTTCAAAATCTCCTCAGCCCTCGAAGGTTTTCGCCATGGCATTTTCGCGATTCGATCCATTGGTACCCACGCATAGAATTGTAATTGAAGATATATATTCATATCCGAATCTGTACATTTGGATATGAAAGGCCATAACTCGCCTTGTTGAATCGTGACTTCCACTTGCGGTGTGTTTGTGGCCAAAAGGAAATTGATTAGTGTTTTTAAACATGCAGATATGTAGAGTTGACCAAATACGTACTAAAACTATCCTCGTCCTCATGTTCTTGTTTTATTCGTCCTGTTCATCACATCGCATGCCAACAAGTGCTTCTTATCTTGAAATCACCACATGCAGCCTGCTTTGCGGGCGGTCCTTCATATGTTAGATTATGTATGTCATTGTAAATATATAGGTTATACATCCAATTTGAACGTAATTTGAGTAAAATTTCATACACTTACCTCCAGTCGAAACTGAAGTAGATCCACGGCTTCTGTTTGTCTGCCAGCTTTTGCATGATGGAAGTATGGTTGGCTTTTTTTACCGTTGGACAATCGTTATAGTCCAGCACTGAGTCCTCATGCTGGAAGGTCACACCATCCCTTTTAAATTTGTAAGGACAGTATAGTTTGGCTGCAGAAGTGCCACATGCTTTGAGTGCATCGGAGTTAGGCAGGTGTTCACCATCACGTTTCCTTTTATGGTGATGGCCGGTCGTGCTCACGATGTACGCCTGGTTGGCAACAAATTGCTTCGAAAAATTTTCATCACTGTTCTTGTAGCTGCCGTGGTGGGGAAGAGTGACGATGTCTGCGTGGAAAGGCAATGCTTTGTCTAGTTTTGTGATACCGCGTTGTATTATACGCTGTGTACTGTCTGCTGCAAATAGACCTCTCCAGTATACCTCCTCGGTGTCTACACGGTGAAGCGAAACGAGGGATACGATGGAAGAAAGGTTGGAACAACTGGTATCGTCGACTTTCTTGGTACCGTCGACCTTCCTGGTATTCTCGCACGCACCGTCATTCGTTTCTAAAGCAGCGTCATCTGCAACTCGAGCCACTTCCTTCTTCCACTCATCATTATTCTTTTCTAAAGCACGGTCATCTGCATCTGGAGACACAATTGTCAAACACACCTCGTATTTCGCATCCTCGAGCTCTACCTTGCCAATCATCTCTTTCTCACCACGCAAAGCAGATAAGACAGGTACACCGAGCTTTTTCAACTTATCTGCAATGGCTTGGCCATCTTTATAACTGGCGCGGTGAGGTTGGCTGTCTGGCATATTCATAAAAAGACGCTTACACTTGGGTCTTTGCTGGTTGAACTCTTTCTCGTATACTAGGTAGAGAAAGCCTTTAATGTGATCGGCATCGACGTGCGTGAGGATAACATCGAAGGTGTCAACATATTGCACCATAAACTTGTTCCAGCAGCAGTCGGCGAAGATATGTTCATCAAAACCACTGTCGATTAGCACTGCGTGGCGATGGCTCAACATTAGAACGTACGTATCACCACGATCAGCGGGAAACACATAGAGGCCAGGGGATGCATATTGCTTGGGTACTTCCCAAATGAAGGTCGGCTTCGCGTTAGCGTTGTATTTGCGATCAAAAGCGTACCATTCGAGCCACTTCTCAGGTTGGAACAGCGGCAATTTATAAATATCAGTCGCACCCCATCCAAGCAATATGTCGATGATGCCTTGCCGTATCTGACTAAGCGTCTTACTTTGAATGAGCTCCAATATGCCACCAGCGGGGATTTCACCACTGTCCACGTCGCTGCACGGAAAGTAGTAAATGCCAGTGACGCTATCAATGAACGGCATAGTAAAGGGGGGTTGTGCGCTGACTGAAGATGCTGCTGCATCAGAGACGCTGCGTATAAGTTCATGCGAATAGCACGAGTTTAATATAAAATTACACTTGCCGCCTGATGGTAAGCTCACGAGTTTTAATGCGCTCTGTGTCCACTCCAAAAGTTCTTTCATGCTGATGGTATAATTGTCGGTCTCATCGGTATCGAGAGATCGGCGACATACCAGTTCGCCAGTAACAGTTCCGTGGCTCGAACACATTATCGTACGCACGAGGTAGCCGGTGCTAAAGAAGAGCATCAAGATCTCCTTCAACTGCAATTTGGTCGGATTGTCGGCAAGCAGCAATTCAAAAGGTTCTGAACCGGGTATTATGTAGTTGTACACAATCGGCATATTTTCATCGGTTGTGGTTTTCAGCAAGTGGCGTCCAAGCTCGGTCTGCTGCATCAGCTGATAAAAAGGTTTTACCAGTGGCGCGCTCCAAGATGGTCGCGTCGTGTAGGAAATGTGCACGCATGATAGGAGAATTAAGGTGGTCGCCAATGATGAGCAACGCAGCTCGCGTCGGTAACGGCAAAAATTTTATGAAGGGCCTTATAAGGGAACCCAACCACGTGTATGATAGCTCGGGGGAGTAGGCGATTGATCTGTATATATTGATTGAGTC
This sequence comes from Pilasporangium apinafurcum, assembly GCA_001600495.1. Lineage (NCBI taxonomy): Eukaryota > Oomycota > Peronosporomycetes > Pythiales > Pythiaceae > Pilasporangium > Pilasporangium apinafurcum. The sequence continues at coordinate 8,645 of BCKE01000134.1, forward strand.
AATCGGTTCGACACATTCCTTGTAACACAGTTTTGGATTCAGCTCGTTGTTTTCTTCACTAAAGTCGAGCTGAATGCGGATGTGCTCACTTTCCCATCCAGTGCGATGTGAGAAGGTACCATTTATCGAATCGAAATCGAAACCCATCTTATTCAAGACCAATTCTAAAAGCTTGCGTAGGAAGCACTTCAGCCGCGGGCGCATGTCGTCTTTGCCAAGCACATCACATTTTTTTGTGGCAATCTCAATGATCGACCCGTGGACTTCACTGTCTACCATGAGACGCCATGGTGGCAGCGGCACACGGCTTTGATTTGACGATGTGATGTTGAATACAGACGTTGTGGTAAAATGTAGGCGTCGAATGTTGTGGTATTTACTTAATGGAGAATGCAAAAGTGAGTGTATTTGTTAATTCTTCTCTACGCTCTGGTATTCTAGAACATTCGATTGAATCGGACATGCTAAAATAACGGTCTTGTATTAAATGATATATTTGTAAATAGGGTTGCAATTTCACACGTTAAATATTGTGAAATTGGTTAATAACAGTTTCGTGCAAATTTTTCACAAAGTATTTAACTGTTAATAAATTTTCACAAGCAATCTCTGACTCAAACAGAAAAAATTATGGGGGTCTCTTGCAAAGCATAAAATCCGCAAACAAACGAAAATACATGATGCCTTTAGAATGAAGTAGTTGAGAATGTGTGCGGGTCATACGCAATGCGTGTTGTTATATCTAATAAGCGTTTCAGCATTCAAACGCATATGAAATCTCCCGCTTGTTCTTATATTGCCATCTGACTGCCCGTTTGGTCATCGCTCAAATTTTTATTTACCTAACCCTATTAACAATTGATTCTGTGCGTTTGGTCTACCAATTGCATGAAAGTCCCACAAAGACTGAAGCAGGCTTTCCTCCTCTCTTTCTCCTTAATTCCTTGATTCTTGTCCAACATTGGCTGCTAGAGCACCTGGGTGTGACGTGGCCATCTAAACAGCCAATCAGAAGGCTGAAAGAGTCCCACGTCATTTATATAAAAATTGTGTATGTGCACATCAATTTGCATTCAAGAGTATAGTGTTGCTCGATTACTCGATACAGCAACGTTACTGCRACATTAAACTAATTGATTACACACCAGTACGTCTAATTAGTGACGAAGTGTCAGATAAGAATATCATTGGCTAGGAAGGTTAGCAATCATAGGAAACCAGGATAGAAKGCAAATCCGTAGGACATTGAATGTGAACCAATGAAGATTAGTGGATAGCAGTAGCCGTAGAAGTTTAAAAGACCTCACTCAATCTCACTTTTCCATTTACCGTCTACCGCCTAAGCAAAACGCCTCCTCTCTCATCATAAAGTGTTACATAGTAGCACTTGTCGCGTTTCGTTTTTGCCTTCGCCTTTGTTTTTCGTCGGGGAGGATCTCGTCGTCGTCTTCGTCGTCGTCTACGCCTTTTTCTTTATCCGTGGCCACATAGTGGGAAGCGGATTCAAGTCAAGCTTCGGTGCCTGTCGTTCGTCTGTGGCCACATAGTGGGAAGCAGACGTCAGGTCATTCTTCRTTGGGATTTATTAAGTGCTTGCAATAGCAGCGCAACCGTGACACAGCCTTTTAAGTGCTGGACAGTAACCTTTTGGTGAAGATCGGTTAGCTGTTGCAAGCTAGGGATTGCTCTTTGTTGCCGGTTAAGTACCAAAGTTGCTACCTTCGGGTCAGCGGTTAAGTCTTTGGTTACCCGGGAGCTCTCTCTMTATATATATGGGAAGAAAAGGGTCAGCTAAACAATACAAACATAAGAAAGGCTGYGAAAGAGTTATAACACGCAACTCTAAGACTAAGCCTATTGTATTGCATCGACCCATTCCGATACCCAATCCTGAGCTTTTYCCGGACCCAGCTGATAACGTAAGGTTCATAAAGCTCCAGGAAGACCTCATTAGTCAGCTTAAGAAAGTGCGTCGTATAACTCGTCGTTTCTTAAAGCAGACCAAGGCCATTGACGACCAAGAAATTAAACAAAAGGTCGATAGTACACTAAACCATATTTTTGTTGAAATTGGTCATTGTGAGGACTGGGCATCCACTAAGATCGATCGTCTAGTTAGACATCCTAAGCAAGATTAACTAAGAAATTAACTTGGTTATTCCTTTGAGCTTTTAATATTGAGTTTTGTTTATTTTTGGGAATTCACGTTAAGGAAAAGTCCACTTCATCATGCCTTCAGCTCGAGGAAGAGGAAGTGAACGTGAATCRCCTAATCCGCGAAGTAGACAAGTTCCGCGCGGTAATAATGGGCCAAGAGATGCTCCGGATGCATCTAATACACAGGCTGCTAGTGCACAAACACAGCACCAAACTCAAACAGAGCCAGACAATATGTCAATGCAACAGTTATTGYTGTTTATTACGAGTCAACAACAGCAAATGCAGGCTCAAATGCAAGCACAAATGCAAGCTCAAATGCAACATGCTAATGAACGCTTAGAATATTTGTTAGCATCACAAGGCGATCGAAAGAAAGGGAATCCTCCTGTATATGAAGGGAAATTTGGTGAAGATTTAGAATTATGGATCTTTGCTACGGAGGAATATTATTCCCATAAACGCCAATTAATGATAACTGATTCATCGGACTTTGTAACCATGATATCAGGCAATCTKGGCAAATCTGTTTTGAATTGGTATCGTACCTTTTCAATGCAATGTGAGGCATTACACATAAATAAAACATGGACACTTTTTAAAGAACAATTGCGTGAACGTTTTCGTCCCAAAGACTTTGAATACAATCTGCGTGAAAGATTGTTTCAATTAAAGCAAACAGGAACAATACATGAATATGTATCDAAGTTCCAAGACTTGATGTCTCAGACAAAGTTGGATATCTCCGAGATGGAGAAGCGATTCTACTTCCAAAATGGACTCCGTGAAGAAACACAAACTAAGATCAAGGAAATGAGTCCGACTAAACTTAATGAAGTTATTGAGATCGCTACCAACTTTGAGTTTGCTCATTTTTCTGGAAAACCRCCCAAGAAATCCCAAAGTGGTGGTTCCAACGCATCTTCATTTAAGTCTCAGTCCAAAGCTATTCCTCAACAAAAGTCATTCTTGAAGCAAAACCAGAAGACAGAGAAGAAGAGTTCGAGAACAACACAAAATGAAGATTGGACAAAGAAAGCAACGTGCAAGAAATGTGGTAAAGTTGGCCACATCTCTCCACAGTGTAAAGAGAACAAGCAGAAGGAAGTCAACCACTATATGAGTGGATCTTTCTATGCGAGTTTAACAGTGAAAGCACAAGCTTATAAAAATAAAGACCAACCACAACAAGTTAGTGTTTTTATTGATAACGGATGTAGTCTCAATGGTGTTTCTGAGGATCTTGTTGAGCGTCTTAAGCTCGATATTTCAGAACATCCAGATCAACCAATCCGTGTGGACTTGGGTTATGATCA
>BCKE01000135.1:12322-24120 GCA_001600495.1 Pilasporangium apinafurcum
TTAACACGCAGTCTCTGAATCAATCAGACTAAAATACGTAGGTGGTTGGCAATCTAAAAAATCCGGTTAAATTTGCCTACAAACGTGGATTGAGGAGCAAAACGCTATGTATTTCAGGATCTCATATTCGAGTTCAGATGTTCGTTATGAGTTGTAATTAACGAGTAGCTGTGATTTGAAGGCAGCACTCTCAAGAATTTCCTAACATATTTTTGCCAAAGGGCATCGCATTTTCGCTCACTTATTTGCATTTAACAGAGGTAAATGTGGTCTCGTCTGGTAGTATAGCAATATATCTTTGAAGAATCACTATCTTTCACGGCGTTTTAGGTCGTGCTGGGGAATACCGGGATGTCCGAAAGGTGTTGATGGTTGACTTCAATTCAAATTGCATGTCTTCTGACTCAGTAGGTGATTGTGCTCATCACCATTTCGCAGACTTATGAAACAAAAGTGTAACCCTGGTTACACTCACGTACAGTCATTTGTCCATTACTGTGCTATGGTTACATTACTCCATTACAGTTTCTGAAAACGTGAGAGGGACAGCGCAACGGTGAAGCCACCGTATCGTGTATATCGGGATCAATCCGCTAAGAACTTGGACTTTATAGTTCCTACGAAGAAAAAGAAAACCTCTTGCTATCACTTGTGTAAACGCAGTCGCTTTCAGAATTCTATGAGCGTATGCAAAAAACTGATATACTGAATCTTGATTATTGTTTGTGTTACTGCTGTTATTGCATTCAGAACTTAAGCGATGGAATCCCCTCCTATATTAACATGTGCTTGCAGGGTTGCTCGCTGTCAAACCTGTTTAGCATGTAGTAGGTGTGGTTGCGGGCATGATGGATTTTCGCCGACTGAAAAAGCGAGCAGAAAACGTGGTCAGCGTGGTGTTAGCTTTGCCAATAACGCTTCCAAGAAGAAATATAAGCGAGATGCAAACAAGTACAAACCGGGACTCTTGTACGAATCGCCGCTGATTCCAAAAGTTTCTCCACGCACACGCATGAAAAATGGACAGTACACCATATTTTCGTCGTTCACGAGCTCGAATCCTGCTATTTCGACTCCTCAATGTGATAGTGTTGCAGACGTGCTGAGGATATTTGGTCTACATGATAAAGTCAACTACATATACTCTCACATGCCTTCTACCGATAAACGATCTGACCCGTCAGCATGGCAAAACAATGACGAAGCTTCGACAAAAGTTGTTAAAAACATCATTGGAGAAATAATTCAACGCGTGTGCACCTTGTTCTGCGGTAATTCGATGGAGGCCGGTGCTGCATTGTGGGATTATTTAGTGCGTGCAAACTTCAATCAGTCAAGTAGATTGGATATCTCTGGAAACACTCTTTTGAAGAACATTGTGGAATGCTATGTGATGGCACAAAAATCGTCGATAGAGAAGCGCGTGCTTCGAGCATGTATATCAAGTTATACACGTGAAGAGTTGAAGGAACTCAGTAATGAAGTGCCAGGATTTTCACTATCATGTGGCAGTTTTGCTGTAGCGCGTCAGGATTTGAGCGCACTAAAAGAGGGCCGTCTTATCAAAAAAACTAACCGAAGCATCCAGCGGTTTGACACAAGAGCCGTTGAGTATGCTGTTGCCTATATTCTCTCACCTGATAATGTCTCTTTCTTGTCATGGGGAACAAAACGGCTTCAAGTGGATGGGAAGACAGAACTATTTCCTGCATTGATTCGACGCCGATCCAGAACGCACATATACAAAACGTACATTGTGACGGTAACTACAAAAGTTCCTAGCGATGAGCCTCTTTCCCGCGCGACATTTTTTCGCATTATGTCGACAATTACAGCAGGCGATGCAAAGCTGCGAAAAGGGATAGACTATGTGGTTGGCCTTTTGGTGAACGACCCGTTCGAACTATTGAAACAAATGTTACTCAGTCTGAATATCAATGACGAGCGCATGATTGCAGATATGGAAATCTACCGGGCGTATTTGAAGTATGGATTTGACTCGAAAGTGAAAAATACATCCAAAATGTCATGTCTACTTCATCAGATCGATTATGGACTCGATTCCAACGTCCCAGTAAGCAGCGGTAAAGCAGGAGAATTTTGCAGTGATTGCAAAAGTACTTTCTACTTCTATGATCGAGTCAAGGCACTTTTGGATTTGAATAACGCACCAATGTCCGCAATCAAGATTGTAGATGACTGCAGTGAGAAAGCAAAAATATTTTTTGGTCATCGCCTCCGTGTCATCAACCAGCAATTGGCGATTGCGAAGTTGATAGAAGACATGCGCATGCGGTGCATAGAAAACAGTTGCTTCAATGAAGCGTTAGTTATATTGGATTTCAAGATGAAACTGGAACCCATGTACTTCCGTGAAAAAACCGTTGATCATTATGGGAAACGGGGAATAAGCTGGCACGGTGCATTGATACAATACTTTGATGATGGTAATGACACCAACCAGCCATCCGCATTGATCAGTCAGAAAATGTATTTTGATCACATTTCGAAAGAAGACAGCAAACAAGACCGTGAGTCGGCTATTTCTATGATTGAAGCTGTGCTGATCCGACTCCGAAAAGATCTACCCGGTATCAAGAAGATCGTTCTACAGTCTGATAATGCTTCTTGCTACCAAAACATGCTCCTACCACTGGTTCTGCCGTATCTATCGTTTGTTCATGGGATTGAGATTAGTCGCTTCATTCATACAGAAACACAAGACGGCAAGAGTGTCTTGGATGCGCATTTTGCTAGAGCAATGCAAGTGCTTGTAACTTGGGTGAAAGAAGGTAATAATTGTATTACTCCAACACAAGCTGTAATTGGATTAAAATGTCATGGTGGTTTGCCCAACAGTGTTGTGGAGCTTGTGGAACACGATCGTCAGTCGCTTCAGCTACTAGTAAAACAAGTGGAAGGAATGGAAAAACAGCTTCGTCGAGTTGTAAGTCGGGCAAATGATATTGAAATATCGATTACAACACCAACACCAAGCACAGGAACCTCGGTTAATATGGGATATAGAGGATGTCCTGAGTTTACCCTGACAATTTACGAATACTCCGGCATTGGTGATGGGTTGAAGGTTACGTGCCATCCTTTCAACAATAAATGCACCCTCAATTCTTCTATGGATTTGGGGGAGCTGGCCGGCGAGGATGACGAAGATATGATGCCCGACGATATTGACAGCGGCAATGTGGTAGAGCAGGTCATTGCAGATGTTGACAACGACAATAGACTTGATACGAACGTTGATATGATACATCAAACTGGCGTGGACGTTGAGAGCGACGTAGAAGCGTCAGATGGTCAAGAATGTGATACAGAGACTATTGAAGTAGATATGACGATAGGACCAGTCAGCGGCATAAAGATATCTACACAAGGACAGCTACGGCGACGAACCAGACGTTGGAAAAAGCAGCCACAACTGGAAAAATCTTCCGATCCAGCGATTCAGTCAAAACATGCCATTGCATACGCTGTGAAAATTGCGCTAGAAATGCGAAACGCTGGCGCAATTTTCGTTCAAGACGCCTCTAGTATACATTTGAATGACTGTAATGCCATTCTAAAGCAATTTGCTGTTCCTCATTCCTTTCCGGCAGGATGGGCCAGACGTCCAAAGAAAGGAAAGATGTATGGTCAAAGATATGTTGCTGCTTTTCAAGACGATATCAAAGAGCTATTTGAACGCGGGGAGATAGACAAAGCGAACAAAATGGGCCCAGGACGCATACTGGAGGTGTTGCGCGATCGGCATCCAAACCGATTTGATATCCCTGCCGAAAATGAGATTCGACAGGAGCTATCCAAGCTGAAGAACCTTCAGGCATCAACATCATCCTCGCGAGAGGCGAACGGTATAGCTACAACGCGATCCAGTGTCTCGAGCGAAAAGAAGTCAGAGTATAACGCTTTTTTTTGTGATTTACTTATCGCAAATCCTCAAATTAAGCCTATGGTGGCGCTTACTCGATTCAGAGAAGCGTTCAAGGAATCTCATCTCACAGACAAGCAAATCAAGAACAAGATAAACTATTTGAAATCTCAGAAGAAAAGTGGATAGTAGGATGTGCGAGTTTATGACTATCATTGGTTCCATGCGAAAGTGGTAAAATACTTGAGGTCTTCACTGATTGCACCAACAAACTATGGTGCGCTTTTCGGTAAGCCTGCAACTCTCCAAGGAATGGGAAGTTACCTCAGAGATACGGCAAAGATTTCCGCAAGTTTCGTCGCGAGACACTGGCATGGAATCTCGCATTCAGATCTTCAGCACAACTATTCTACTAACAACGACATACATGACACCGACTAATGCAAGCCTACGATAATTACTCAACTAACAGAAGAACTATGTGCAAGTTTCACAATTTTCGCGAAAGCTATCAAGCATAAAAGCAACTCACTACTGCTGTATACCCCCTATCGAAGTAACCATTTAGATTTACAGGACATTTAAGCTGCTGTTACAAGTTTTGCTATTAATTATGTGAAACAATGGGTCCTTCGACCGGCGGGCGAGTGTATTCCCGCGCGGTGCACTCATGTACAATACGAGAAATCTTATTCTCAGCATTGTTGCTCTATTAAACCAAAACACACTATCCGACAATTTAGACAGCTAATTCGCACTACCACTTCTACTCCTAACGCTGGATCCGTGGCTTCATGTAAAGATCTATATCAAGCAACACGACCTACATTAACGCTATCCAGCATTAGCACTAGTGATTAACCAGAACGACCAGAATGTGTAGTTCGCTGGATACACCCCTGGAAAGACTTCCCAACTGGTTACACGTGGGTTACACAACGTAGCGATGGTTTTTTGCAAGTCCATCTCCATAGAGTACGTCTTTCATCCACTGTCACCCGTTCTGAGTGCAAATGGTATGCTCAACCAGCATTAGTGCTCAAATTCAGCCCGCCAATTCTCTTCATAGACGTTTAGTTTGGAAGTAAACAGAATATAATTCTTATCACAGTAACATGAAGATTTTGGAGGTGAGATTTATTTGAAGATTAGATTAGTTCCGGATTTTATGAATATTGGTTGACCTCCACAAATCGACTTTTTTTGGTCTGGTTGACTCTGAGATTACGAGTTAATAAAGCTAYCTASAAASTGAAATGAATGACTGATGTTCGAGTRTCCAATTCGAACATAGCCAACTATACAAAATCGTATATGAAAGGATTGTTTCTCTTTGATAACATGGGAATAGTATTGTTTACTATTTCTTCCATGTCTTGTAAAGCATGATTTATTTACGTACAAACCGTAAACAGTGAACAACCGCACCTAGCAGAAGTTCGCATTTCTACACAATAGGAAATCGTACTTTATCAACCCGTTCGGGTTTATCTCGTTTTCAGACCCGTTGGGTATGATATGTAATGGAGACCCATTGCACAGAGTGACATTTTCGCTGCGCTTGGTAATAAGAGACATTTGTGACCCGTATAGGGGCGAAATGCGAAATCTGTTGCCTATTAGGAAATTTTTTTCTAATTGATTCATCTGACATGGCTGCAGTGCTGGAACGGCGTCCTCCGCACAAGCTGAAGCAGAATGACTGGCTCATCAAGCACGCGTACAACGTCACCTCTCAGGGCGGTGAAGACGGCGTCATCGCGCAGATTTTCCAGCTGCTAGATCAACATGAGCAATCGCAATCGTCACCAAGTCCAACCAACGAAAGACGTCGCTGGTGTGTGGAGTTTGGTGCATGGAATGGCAAACACCTGAGCAACACGTGGGAATTGCTTTATAATAATGCAGTGACCTGGTCGGGTGTGCTCATCGAGGCCGACGCACAACGCGTGCAGCAGATGCAGCAGATGTACGCCAACCACAACAACGTCACGTGCGTGCAGAGCTTCATCGCGTTGGATGGCGATAATCGATTGGCCCACATCCTCGCACGAGTGTGTCCGCAGCTGCCTGTGAATTTGGATTTAATTTCCATTGACGTCGATGGCGCAGACTACCATATTTGGGCAGAACTTGAAGTATACACACCGAAAGTGGTGATCATCGAGTTCAATCCAACGATTCCAAACAATGTCGTGTATATCCAAGAACGCAGCACCAACATTTATCATGGCTCGTCCTTGGCAGCACTGATTGACCTCGGCAGGAAGAAAGGTACATGCATTGCTCTACTATCTTGTTGCTCTATGAAGAAGCTGATACGCTGGATTTCATAGGATATGAGCTGGTGTGTACGACTACATTCAACGCCTTTTTCGTGCAGCGGCAATTCTACGAACTGTTTCATATCGAAGACAATAGCATCGATAGAATGCATGATGTGCCCATGCCGACCGAGTTTTTTCAGCTCTATGACGGAACAATCAAGATCACGGGGTGCAAAAAGCTCATCTGGAAGAAAATTCCTATTAACGAGCGCGACATCCAAGTCCTATCACCCTCAGAACGCGCGTTTCCGTTTCTACCGTCTGATCACGATGCGCTCACAGCGGCAGGGGAGTATTTTGAAGAGTGTAAACGAGAGAAACGGGAGGATGCTGAGTATTTTCTTCGATGCGGCAAGGAAGCCTTCGCAAAGTATCGTGATGAGGTGCGAACACTGGTGGCTTTGTTCTTTGGGATTACCATCAGATAGTAAGTTTGTTTTACAATTCGATGGCATAATTTGGGTGCAATAGGATATTCGACGAATCTTGAATTTCGCTATCGCGGTTTGTGTGGATCCAAATACACAGGAGGCAGCGGTTGCGTCAGTGTGGGCCATCTGCCACGAGTTTTTCCAATTGGAACTGAAACGAAGCAGCCACATTGCGGCGATCGGATGGTAGAGTGATCTTGGCTTGGTGTATCGTTGATGCATGTTTCTCTTCTCATTGTATGATATTTTGGAATATCGACAGGCTAACTGAAATGCTTCGCGTGAAGCCACGTTGCACAGCATTTGAACGTACTTTGGTGTTGGGGAATCTTGGAGAATGCTATCTACGTGAGCGTGACTTTGAGAAAGCGGAATTTTATTTGCAAACGTCGATCGCAATCGATCCCACGGCCATTGGTACTCTCAAGTCGCTGGTATGGAGCACATATCATGCCAGTTTTGTATGAAGAAAATATGAGTTCAGTCACGTTAACATGTGAATACTTTGAATGTGTGCTTGCAGGCAAAATTGTACACGAAAACGAAGCAGCCAGGTCTCACAGATGAAGTGGTTGCTAGAATACGAAGCTTGATGAAATAGATAAAGTTAGAGATTAACATAAAGATCTATCCGAAATTTCAGGGACAAGCATTGGATTCACTACCAGCATGGTGGCGAATTATCGTGTAAAAGGCTTGCTTTCAGCCAGTAATGCTTCCATGAGCGTATTCTGAATGGACGTATAAATTCGCCCAGCCGTTTTCTGGTAAGCACCAAGAATCATTTCCGTTAAAATGCCAATTTCTGCAGAACTACTCTCTTCAGTAGCGTCGCTATCACTGCTCGTCGATCGCATTTCGTCAAGTGAGGTGGTAGATACCACAGACTCCATGAGACTTGGTGCTATGTGAGAAATCGATCGAATGATACAGGCATCAGATCGGTCAGGAAGTGCCGTAATCAGTGTCCTACCCAAACAAACAAGCACATAAACAAAGGGAGTGATCACAAAGCGATTAGTATATAAAACGTGTCTGAATTATGACACTTACCATCCCGTTTCGAGTACCTTGAAGGTATTTTTGCCGTTGCTCTTTGCTTCGCACTCGCCATGTGATTCCCATACCAAAGCCACAAACTCCTCTTCAGTATATCTTCGAATCGATACGGCCGCACTGAGCACAGCGCTGCGTTCAGCCACAGGGAAGTGCAGTATCGTGGTCGCAAAGATCTCGTTCTCGGTACATTTCACTTTCTAAGAACATGTTTCAATGCACACAGGAGGGATTAATAAGTAGCTGGGTTCAGTTTTTGTGGGTACAAAGAAGCAATGAAAGCCATTCTAACGCGTGAGATGCCGTCCATGGTGTTGAGGTTGTCAGCATTACTTAGAAAAGACCAATACTCTTTTGCGACAGCCTGGAACACAAATGGCAGCCGTTTGACCGATCGTGACTCTAGATGCATGCTCTGCCAGCCGTTCGCGTCGTCTTGGATTTTGATGTCCACACTTTGGTGGTCTTGGCATATTTTCAGAAGTCGGGAATCACGCATGACCTGCTCCATGCGGAGATACGCACGTGCTGAGCTGTGTGTGAGTTCATCGTGAAGTGCTTCCAGTTGGAGTTTTCTCTTTCGAGAATGAGAGTGCCGAGAAGCAGCACTGCCACCCAAAACCTGCACGGAAATAAAGAATGATTAATCATTCTTTTATCTATATCTTTTGGCATATAGTGAGCTACTTACGTCTAAGTAGGGCCGTTTGCGGATAATGCGCTCGAGGTTCTTGGAGAACTTAATTTGCGCTGCAAGCTGTTGCTTCAGACGGGCGTTTTCCTGCAGCGACCGCTGCCGCTCGACGAATTGCTGCTGCGCAACGTGCTGCCACATCGAGTCACCCTCGCGCACGAGGCGGTCGTAATTATCCTGCTCTGTACGCTTCAGTTCTAGCTCCAACTCGCGCACTTTGGCTTTCAAGTACATGAGTTCTTGTTTCTGTCGGCTTGGGGTTGGGTTGGAAATTCGTATTGAGACGGCAGCAGGGTTTGTAGACGAAAGAGATGTAAGCTGCTCCCCATTCTCTCTAATACCATGAAGTCGTGCGTCTTTGGACGATCGATCCAATACCTCTCCATTGTGGTTTTGACAAAGATCGAGATGTCCATCACTATTTCCCAAAGTTTGTTGCTCTTTGCCATCTTCACATTCCATTTGATCCTGTTGTTCGTCTCGGTTTCCTACCTGCATTTGCTTCGTGACAAATGAATCACTATGCTGACTATCATACTGAACAGAGTGGTCGCTGACGAAACCTCTCAGTGATAGCGATGGTGATGAGGATGATGATGTGGTACTATGTTTGCCAACTGTAGCTGTGCCACTCAAGCGCTCACGCATGACGAAATACTCGAGTGTGTCGAGTACATCGCTGTCCGTCAAGTCATACTCGTCGTCCATCGCTACTCACTTCACACAAACCGTGTCTTAAGGAATGTCGAGTGAGAGAGAGACGCGTAAAACGAATATAGAGAAACGACCATGGTTGTGATCTCTTCCCACCGTTTCGTTTTGAAAAGAAGAAAAATCGACAGAAGAGAACAGAAACATGGAAAGATCTACTTTACAGTATTCGTAGATTTACGTCTTAATCCTACTAGATGACCTGACCATGGAATGATCAACTTAGCAGGCAACAGTGCAACAGAAGATCACACCAGAATTCGAAGACATGCACACACATCTACATAAACGTGATTGGTTGACCATCTCTGTGCCAAGCGTAGAGGTCATTCTTTTACACAACGACTGTAGAAATCTATCGTATCTCTCTTCCTTTATTCACCACGTGTTCTGTACCACGCATGGTACAGAACACGTGGTGAATAGGCTACACTCATCCGTTTTCGGAATCATAGCAGTGAGGCCGTTTATCACCCCAGTTTTTGATTTCGGGCGCCACTTCATTCTTTTTCTCGTGAACATCTAGAGTCTCCTCTTTTCCTTCACTTGGTCGATGAATAATCTTAAAATGTTTATTGCGGCGTTGATGTCATGGTCACACAATGTGCGATGGCATTCACTATTTTTGCAGTGTCACACACCATAAAGATCGTCACTGACAACTTTTCCGTCAAGGACGAACCCCTTCATCTTCTTGTGACAAGTACAACACAGAATGCTCGTCCTGAACTCGTCCACATCAGCAACACGACACCTGGAACCAATTTTCTTCTTTAGGGTCGTTGTAGGAACAGCAATGTTGCCTTTAGGCTGAGCTTGTGAAACTTGCATCTCCATACACGATAACGGTTCGTTTATCGCCACCTGTAAGGTTCTTGACTACCTTCTCGTAYGTCTKTTGWCGACGGAYGTAGGYCRACCATCGTAGCCTCTTCATCCTCCTTGATGAATACACGTCAAGAAGACGATCCAAATACACGAGACAAAATCTCACCCGTYYCAAATAGKAGRYAAGGTTYRCAAYTTTTGCCGAAGGAAGTTTTCATTGAAGGTTTTGATGTCAGACTCAGCATCAATCCACTCTTTGGTCAACTTTGTTCGTCTATGGTAGCCGCACTCTCTGTAGAAACGACCCTTCGACCAGTGGATGACTTCATGCTTCACGTTCTCTCCTTTCGGTTTTTGCAAAGTAGCCATGCTTTCATCTTTGTAGACAACAGCAGTGAAGATCTTCTTTCTTCCTGGGTCTAAAYYGATGAYYCGRTCTTCAAGAGAAAATMTYTCTTTTTKCTCTCTYGCRGGRAGCTTTGGACGGGAGATTGYCACACTGACATACYGTCGGTCGAGATGAAGTGCTCAAACTCCTTTCGCTGGCCTTTGGTCACAAGACCTATATTGAAGTACGTGCGCCATAACTCAGCGTTATCGGCGTAAAGCTCAACAGGCTCACCCAAAGCCTTAGCAAGATGTTCCAAGACGGTGGTGTTGATCTTGATGAAAATGGGTTTGAACGGTTTCTGTGGAACCAGAGACCAGACTTGGCAACCCTTCATTCCATCATCCACGTGAGCTTGTATGTCTATCAGCATTGTGTAAAGAAAGGGCATGTGACGTTCCGGTGATTTGTTCAAGTCGAGTGGCGGCGGTCCGATCTCGTTTTTCACTCTATCCGATAATTCTTGTATCCAAACAATCTCCTCAGTAGGGATGGGATACTTCTTGAACCTGGAGTACGCGGGCATCAGGTTGGATAAGCTATCCTGAGTTTGGGTGCTTGCATGGACCAGCAGTGAAACAGCGCTCTTGATTATCTTGTCTTGATGCTTTTCAAAATAGTCACTGTTGTGAAAAGGTATCTGCAGGCGCATCCACTTACACAACCGGGAGTAGAACGTCAATCGCTTGCTTCAAAAACAAGGACGCCTTGTAGTTGGTTTGATTTTTTCGGTGCCTTTGGTTATGCTGTTTCTCAAAGCTGCAGTTCTTTCTATCTTGGCAAATGGTGTTGAAGCAACACTCAATGGATGGCTGCTAGGACGTGAGGTGGTAAATACTTCAATTCAATACGCTTCGCTATTGAGAAGCTGGAAACGATTAATTCAAGAGACACCACCGAAATGAGAAACTCTCAAACTCCTGAGAAGTGCCTTGTGGTGTATACTTGATTTTTCTAACTCCATATATCTTAACCTTTTTCCCCACCCAAGGTATATAATTTAATTTTTTTGGAAACGCGATTGATCGTCAACATGGCCTTTCAAGATGATTGTGCACGCAGCAACAGCCACCAAAGAGCCTCTCCATCAAATGAGTTCTAAAGTCTACTCTCAAGGTGTTGAGAATGCGCCTGGCAGTCTCGTCGATGTCCAAACTAAGCGCGCGGCGGTGGCGCGAGCGCGCAGCGTGTGCGGCGAGGGCAAGCACGTGGCCGAACCTATACTGTGACCTGATTGGTCAATATCCAGAAATATCGGTATATGATTGGTCGAATGACGGGTGTACTAACTTGTGATTAGATAGATCCCCACTTCAACTTGATCTAGCCGGATCGGATCGACACGTACCTTTGACACATTGTAAGTCGACTTTGAAGCATCAGTGGATGAATCCGAGCTGGATTCATCATCTAGGCATAGTGCTCGAGCAGTTGAATGTGCTCCGGTAAACCCAACTCAATTCCATTTACTTTCAGA
>BCKE01000136.1:0-12591 GCA_001600495.1 Pilasporangium apinafurcum
CCAGTCATTGATTGTCTCATGGCGATTGAACAGCATGTGGGTACGAAATGGCTGGAAAATACAAAGAAAGTGCTCAGCTGGGGTGAATTAACCCATTATGCGTCGTCCAAGGCGAGCAAAGAACTGGAAGGAATGGAAGATGCTGAAGTGATTGCAAACTCATCGTCAAGTTATGTTGTCTCAGTCGCAATGGGGAAGAAAAAAGTCGCTGTGCGCTTTTCGGTGAAATTTACTGAGACTGATGTTACTTGCTCATGTGGAGTACCCAAGGATATCGTTGCTCCATGTGCTCATGCACTTATCGCATTGAGACATGCCGGTAAAATTCATGATGCTGGAAAATATTACCATCTCACGTGGAAGACATCAACATTTGCAGCAGCATATAACGAACATTCAAGTGGACTTGTTCTTCCTCTTACAGTCAAGGATTCTCTGTCAGTATGCGATTGCAAACCTCCTCAAATTACGAAGAAGCGTGGAAGACCCAAGAAAAATCGTATTCCATCACAACAAGCAACTGCTCGGCTTAAAAAAACGCAGATCCGCAGATGTGGTGTTTGCAAAAAAGTGGGCCATTATAGCAAAACCTGTGATCAGCCATGATCTTTATGGTTGCTGTCTGTCAATCTTGCTTCATGTTAGAGGTTATTCCCCAACTTTGCTTGCTTTTTTATCACAAAATTCATAAGAATATGATGGCATTTTCATCTGTTTTCTATCCTCCTTATGTGCTTGATATGTGCTACAGTTTTGACATTACAGAAGATGTATATTTATACATCAGTATACCCTCATAAACGGATAGTAGTATACATTTGGTATATTTTTTTTATTTTTCAATTATCTGGTATATTTTTTTTATTTTTAAAATATTTGGTATATTTTTTTTATTTTTTGGTTTATCTGGTAGATTTTTTTTATAACCCCAAAAATTAAATGAAAAAGTGGTATATTTTTTATATTTTTTGAATTAGATGGTATATATTTTTTATTTTTTGAATTAAGTGGTATATATTTTTTATTTCCCCTTTTTTATTTTTCAATTAATATGTCCTATTTTTTTATAATCCCTATCAAAAAAAGGTGGTAGAAATATCAATACCCAAAAAATATACTGACCTTAATCATTTTTAAGTTGGATTATTTGGTCCAATTTTCGGCTTTCAAAGCTGTTTATTGACAAAAAAGCGCAAAATAATCGTTGTTCCTATAGCACTGGCAAACATTGTACTGTCGAAATCCGACATTTTGAAATTTGTATACAGCAAAGTTTGCTAGTAATTTTGCATGGAATTTCAAGTCGGCGCCTTAATACAGAAAATCTGAGCCAAAAATGTTAGGACACGACGTCTTCCAAAGAGTGTGTCGATTTGACTTGATTAAAATAAAATGTCCTGACCTGTTTAACGTCCAAGAAAACTTATGAGGATGGCCGATCTATTGTTGGAAAAGTCGAAGAAGAATCGCAGGTTGGGAATTCTATGCTCGCATAAGATGGAAAATGAACATAGGCTTCTAAGTAGCAAGCAAGCGCTAATGATATACCGAATATGAAAATGTCTAATGCCACAATGCAAACGTTAATGCGCTTTCTTAAAAACTTAAGTATGCTCAATCTATGAGCCCATTTAGTTTAAGTGACTAGCTAAAGAAGAACGTTTTATGCTCATGAGTGACGTCATTGGTAGTTCATAAGACTCTGCCGCGTCAGCCTATCCATTTCTTCTTGTAGCATCAGCACAAGAAATTCCCGTTGGTTGTCAATTCCATGGATGTTTGCAGATAAATTCTCAGCCACCGTGGGATTTGATTGTCGAAGGAGATGAATCCCTGATGAAACGTAGCGACGCCCATCGAGTCTCTCGAGGTTTTTGATCATAGAATCGAGATCATCCGGAGATGGTGGTTTATTAAGTGGTAATGGTGGTGTAGGTGCGGCTGGTAGGACGGCCATAGTTGAAGGTGGTACTTGTGGCTGTTGGATTCTTGGTTCCGACCTAAGTCTCTCAACTTCCATTTGGAGAGAGTTCAATGCTTTGTCGTACTGAAGCTGTTGATTCTGTAGGGCAAGCTGCAGTTCCAATTGGCGAATACGTTCTTCGCGCTTCCTTCCCTCTTCGTCACGTTGGCGTTGCTCGTTGAATGTCCCAACGAGCTTCCATTCAAGTTCGTGCATTGCCTGTCTTTGTCGAAGCTCGTCCATTCGATGATCTCGAGCCAGATCAGCCCTAAGTTCAGCCATTTCATTGCCACCACGGCTACTCTCCATTGGATACACAATAATGGCACTCTTTTGTGAATAGTTGGATTGAGAAGCGACACCTTTAATTTTCGTTTGATGGTCTCGGGCCAAATCAGCTCTAATTTCAGCTACTTCATTGCCATCACGGCCACTTTTCATTGGATACGCAACAATGGCACTCTTTTGCGGATATCTGGATTGGGAAGCGACGCCTTTGGTTTTCTTCAATAAAGCTTTTCTTTGATTGTCAGACAACATATCGAGCGTAAGAATGTGCGCACGTTTACAGTTGTTCTCGAACGTACATCTTCCACGAAAAAAGTGACTGCACAACGCCCTCATAGAAGCATTGATTACCGTAATCATCTCAAGGGCTTGGTCCTGCGATAAACGAAAATCCTCGGGTTTCATCTCATGACTGAAGCTACAAGAAGAGCCCTGTCTGCAACGATCATCGCTGAACAAGTAATGCCAGCATAGGATCGATCTCGTTTTCCCCCCAACACTCATTCTGGTAGCCATATCTATCCACTAAATTAGCAACGTCGGAGGTAACTCGTGTGTCTTCGTGCAGAGGTTAAGTCAGGGAATGACATTTCGAGATGGCTGTCTGTATTATAGTAGTTACGAGGAGTAGTTCAATGTTGCCGTTGATAATAGTCCTAATCATCTAATTATAACACTAGTAATTATAGCATTAATTATTTTTGGGAAGATATCAATTCCTCTTCTTCTCTACTTCGCTACAAATTATGAATACTCGCAAGACACTACAGAGACAGCCAAGTTTTAACATTCTCGAATTCCCCAAATTGGCCGCTGGCCATGCTTCATTGGCAATTTTGCAAGGGAAATATAGTCCAAATATAGCACATCTCTGTTTATTCTACTTTTTTTAACGGCGAGAGGTGCCTTCACGGGGATGCGTACACCTTCAGCTATAAACTACAGTCCTCACAACTCCAGTTACCACGGAGTCAAACCCAAGGAGTTGTTGCACAGATAAATGGTTGCCGAATAGTACTCTGTCATGACTTCCTGGGTGGAGAATGCTGTCCCGGCTTTTACGAGCAAGCCCACATGTTACATTATCAATGCTCTCCAAACTTCCATAAAACCTTCAGATCTAAGCCACAAGTAATGATCAAGTGACGGCAGCGTGGCAACGCGTCATCCAATGCTATCGCTACTGGTACTAACGAGGAAATGGCTGGTCAAGGTGATGTTGGTATGCCGAATCAGCATCGACAATATTATATGGCTCTTTTTAGTAACACCACAAAAGTCTTAGAGATGCAGATGGACATGAAAATGCTCCCGTATGAAACCAAAATCTCTCAAAATCTGAGCAATCGCGACGAAAAGGCTAGGGAGCTGGAGAGACAGAAGGATCGGCTGCAGAGAATGGAGATGAACCTCGCATTACAAGGACACAACGCACAAATCAGTAAAGAGGTCGATGTACTTAAACTGGACATCGTAAAATTGACACTGAAATTGCAGGACTTGCGGAGGCAGGGTGGATCAGCTAGTGGCCATCACATTTTACTAGTTCGAAGCGGCGTGAAGTTCTTGTCAAGCCTCTTTAGCCTGTTGGATATCACTCTCAGGAGCATCATCCACGTTCTGGCCTCCCTACCACCCTCGCTTCGGAGACGATTCGTTATTCATGTGCTATTCCCTCTTGTATTGCCCAGCCTCTTCATAGTGGTCACATATTTAACGATATACATTCTGGATTGTGGTATAGGACTCTGCGAATCGGTACCATCCTACGGGACGGTTCTCGCTTGCTGGTACGGATATCACCCATGGCAAGTCTCCACAATCGGGAACTATACTCCTCACACCGTTATAACCCTTTGGGTGATAGCATCGTTTGCATTCACTGAGGACAGCGAAGGGATGATAATTTTTGTGTTGCCTCGCGGTAGTAGACGGTCATCTCTCCGTATACGTAGATCAGTTACAAAACATTAGTATTCATGTTAATACGCTCCGTAATTAATATGGAGAGTTGCAACTGTTATGGAGCTGCGTTTCCTGATGAATATAAATCCACACCTTAGCAGAAGTTTACAGCAGCACCATCTACACTTCAAATAAGTCGTGCATGCAAGGCTAAGCGACCTAAATTCATTCTACGAACAGCAGTATTTGCAAGGGTAAGGGGAAATTAAACAGTTATTCAAAATAATTAGTGCGGGTCGAGATTGCTACGTTCTGTTCATGCTAGCAGTCACTTCTGATGAAGCTTGTAGCAGCACCTCTCTCCAAACGGACAGTTGTCTGATGAGGCCGTTGAGATGTGCTTGTGTGTGTGTTTGTGAGGAACCTGCCTATGATCAAATTCGCCATCTGTCACATTGTCAACACTTTGGCGATGATTTGAGCCACCACTGACTCTGATACCATCGTCTGAAGAGCTATATCTTTCGCATGGATCTGTTGTTGATCGCACTCTGATGCCATCGTTTTCTCTTTGTTGATACATGGGACTCAGACTACTGCGAGGTCCTGGTCGGTGATTCTCTTCACCAATATCGCAGGTGGATGTAGTCCTTGGTCGATCTAGTCTTTGGCTGGCGATTGCATAAGGAACATATTGGGATCTGCCAATATAGTTTCCGGAAAGGCTGTCGGATCCAGGTTCGCGGTAGATGGAGGCGTCAAAGGTATAGTTCGGCTGTTGGAAAAAYTCCACTGTTTTTTGCATAATTTCAGCATTCACTTGTTGCAATTTCCGTCTCTTTTCTTCTATGTCCATTTTGTCGGCTGTTTTTTTCCTCTCAAGCTCGGCCATTTGCCTTTGGATATCATGCCCTCGCTGCATTAACTCTGCGCTATAATTTATGCGCTCCATCTCATCAAGCCTTCTTCGTTCTTCCTCTTCTTTGTCCCATTTCTGCTTTTCCGCAAGAAAGTCTTTCCTGAATTTTTCAAATTGAGTCGTCGTGTACCTGGGTTGTAGGCTAGGTGTCATGGCTGGTGATTGTTGGCTCGGCCATGGTATGTAGCTCTTGGTTCGTGGATTCTTATGATCTTGGAGCTCCGTATCATACTTCTGTCTCTTCTCCTTGTCCAATAGGACCTCCTTAGCCATTGAAATTGCAATAAACTTATCCTCATTCCCAGGATATTTGTCTGGATGGTATTTTAGAGCTTTCTTGCGATACGCTTTCTGGATATCCTTATCGCTCGCGTCGTTGCAGACCCCTAACAGATGATAATAGTCGACAAAATCGTTTCCAGCCGTGTGCTTGTCCATCTTTGATTGCCACATGCAACGCTATTATATATTGTCTTTATGACAAGGAAGCAAGGGATTGAATGCGCGTGACGGATGAAGTAAGTGGACTGCAAGAGAATCGTCTTATGGGCACATCTTCGCCAAAACCTCAGTCGTCTGGGGTTGGGTGGAGGGAGCCCTCTTGTCTATCTTTGGTTTGTACCAGTCATCTCTACTATGTACAACACTATCCGGTAAGCTCTATGTGCCCAAGATAGATTGGTTTCCCATTGCGATGATGTTGGAGAATGTGGTTTCAGACTTAAGAACGGATCTGCTTTGGGCATAATAGATGATACTTCCCAACTATTGTATTATGTAGCATTATTCTTGTTCGCCCAGCTGACTTCAGATATTCTCTATGAATTCAATGTGCAGACGATCCCCTTTCTATCCTTATTCAAGTCAGTTTATGGTCACAAGGTCACAAGGCAAATAATCAGTACAATCCTGTATATCATAAGACAAGATAGTCGTATGCAAAAATAAACGCACATGTATGAGGGCGAAGTCTTTATATAGAAAGCATCTAATTTAGGAAAAGAGGCGTACATGGCTGTTGCTTCCGACCAACCACCGTCAACGAAGCTGATAGCCACATACTTCTCTTCTGCGATACTACAAGTAGTAAAGCTACCAATAAGGAGAGTGGTAATATGTGATGGCAGTACGTTCACTCATGTACAGTCATTCTCCAACTTTCGCGCCACGCAAACAGCAACAACCTTGCAACCTCAAGAGAAAATGGCATCCAAAGACATCTGTGTTCCATATCTGTTCTTCTCAAAGTGCTGGGACCAGAATTGCCGAAGCTCGCATGGCATTAGTCCCTTCCACCTGGCAGTTGATGATGATGAAGTTGAGAGCTTACTCGAGCAAGTAAATGACGGCAAAAAGCACTGTGAGAACTATTTCAATGGCAATTGTAGCGGTGGATGCAACAAGCGTCACATTCTTCGCTTCGAGATGTTGAATGATGAGCAGCGTGAGGTCTACCGTTCTTACCGGCAGCCACGTAAGGCACCAGAACCTAATACTGACCAGCGTCGCCCTTTTCAGCCAACAATGAGTGATAGCAACGATCAACAGCAATTAATGGTTACTCCCTCAATGAATCAAGGATCGCTCATGGTGCTTCCCCCACAGCCACCATCTGTAGATGCCGTTAGCCAACAGCTGACGAAGTTTATGGAAAAAATGGAACTGGACAAGAAGTTCGAAAAGCTCGAACAGGAGCAAAAAGAGTATCGTTTGCGTCAAGAGTATGAAGAGAAACTACGCAGACAAAAAGAAGAAATGAACGAAAAACGAGCATTTGAGGAGAGAATGAGAAAGCAGGAAGAGGAAGCAAACTTGCAAAAGATTCGTTTCGAGATGGAACAGCAAACCCACCAGCAGGACTTGGCACGCCTTGAGGACACAGTAAACTACAACCGCAATATCCAAAATGTCGCCATGTCTGCTGCAGAGAGGGCGAGACAACAAGATATGCAATTCCAGGATATGTCTATGCGACATCAACAGGCACTAAATGAACAAGAGATGAGGCATCAAGAAGCATTGAGGCACCAGGAAGGAACTTATTCGGCCAAACTCGATGCTGTAAAAGGCGAAACCGCGGCAGCGACAGCGGCAGCCAACACTGCAAACGCTGCTGCGGCAGCGGCAACGGCAGCGGCAAACTCTAGACCATGGGGTTGGGGTGCCTGTCGTCACACATATTCAGGTCGTTGTTATATTTCCGGTTGCTACAACTACTGAGAGCAGCGATCTAGTGGAGAGGGCTAGTAAGAATGCATGATTAGCATTAATTGATGGTAAATTCAGATATCCAAATTTGAAGAATCTGATCGAAAAGATGTGATATATGTGTTATGATAGGATGAGATACTCGGCATGTCGAGAAAGACCTTCATTGTTAAGGCTTTCTCAGCATAGTTAGTACCATTTGCTTCAGCTAACGCTACTACTATCTTCTACTACTCAACAACTGCACTACTAAACGATCAGTCG
This sequence comes from Pilasporangium apinafurcum, assembly GCA_001600495.1. NCBI lineage: Eukaryota > Oomycota > Peronosporomycetes > Pythiales > Pythiaceae > Pilasporangium > Pilasporangium apinafurcum. The sequence goes on from BCKE01000136.1 coordinate 7,548, forward strand.
ATGAGTATAACATAAAGAGGTGATAGAAACAAAAGGAGTGAAATGATATCATATTGAACAAAAAAGATACATACAGAAGCTTCAAAAATCAACTGGAGTTAGATAAGACTTCACATAAATGTCGAACAGAAACAATTGCATCAGAGAGAGACAAGAAGCCAGCTCCTGGTTGGCATTATGGTTGTGTGCGTCCACAGGTTCATGATGGTTCATATACAGAAATCCAACGTGGAGAATTGATTATGCGATCCCATCGGATCACTTTAACATTTAAAATCGCCCGAGTAATATATACAACAGCAAGACTCTGTTATGATTGACCTCAGTAACAAAGCGCTACGAGAGTCAAAGAATCGCAGCGATGTTCTGGTCGGTATTAAGAGGAGTCACTACATCAATCTGGCCTCGGTTAGTCTCGTGTATCAAGGCGGCGCGTACAGGTTGCCTAGTATGTGTGTGCACGAAAATATCTGAAAGCGAATAACCACGAAAGTCATCTCGTCATTGGTTCGGGACTTTACCTCCAGCGAAAGAAATATTGTAGCAATCGCTGAGCTTGTCGTACTTGACATTGACTACCAACCACAGGTTTACAATAGTCTTCATACTAAAGCCCAACACCTACTTCGAGTTTGTGCTGCGATTGACGAAACTACCATAGTCCATATAACAGTGAGTACTGATGCACAACCCAAATTTGTACATGAAAGCCACGACCACTAAGCTGCAATGCAACTCAATCGCTAGATTTGTGGGCTTCAATACACACTATCTCTCTTTCTCTCTACTTGCAGCTAGTCCAAATTACCGTATTTGATTGATTGAGAATCAAGTGATGCAGTGCGAGAATGAGTAAAGTGCTTTTTTTGTGATTTTTGTGGCTTTAAATTATCAGTTTGTTGAGCGCTCTGCAACTTTGTCAAGGAGAGATATTATCGTCGTCTTCCTTGCTCTATTTTCTATCTTCTATCTTCTAGTCATTTGCCTCTACCTTTTCTGCAAATAATAGCATGGCATTTTTCGTCAAACGTGAGGGCTCGAAATGATGCATATTGATTGTACTAATTTTACCGGTTTCGATATGAAAGAAGACCCGAACATGAACGCATGTCCGTCTTAATATCCTGTTTTTCTTCACAATGGTCCATTTTACTGTGATAAATCAAGGCGGATAGTCGTCTCGAGTTCAACTAGTTGTTCAGGATGGAACAGCCGTACAACACCAATCGTGGTGGAGGCAGGACGGTGAGAGACGAAGTACTGTCGATGGGTGTCAGTGAACACAGTAGTGTACTTATGAATATCAACAATGTACACTTTATCGTCGACAATTTGGTTGTGTGTTGCACCGAACGCAGTGAGACACTTGTCGAAGTTGTCGAAGCTTATCTGGACTTGCTTGTTGAAGTCACCTTCTTCGACGAATCGACCCTGAGCATTATGGGATAACTGCCCAGACACGTAGATCGTACCAGTCATCCAAAGTGTCTAACAGTCGATGAGAACAGGCCTCACGCTCGACTATCTAGACGTGGAGAATCATAGACATAATTCAAAGCTCTGTAAGGTTGAAGTGAGCACCGCAAGACTTCCTTTGGGCTGGCTCTGATCATACTATTGTCACTTGCAATATCCGTTCCTGAAATAGGAGATTCAGACGATATAGTTACTTGATGACGACTCCAACGTATTAATTATCAAACTTCCATAACGACTTGAAATTCTATCGCCACTCCCAGGTGCTTTCAATTGAGGGTTTTACAGACTGGTTTCTGCAATTTTTGAGCTTGGGTTGTCATTATTTGAGCTCGCAACTCAACTTTTCTTTTTCTAGTACCCGATTTTGCTGCGTTAACCCATGGAGTTATTGAAGAAGTGATGGAATTCCATCAAAGGAGTTCCCGATTTCTTTTTCGTTATGAGATATTGTTTTTGAGAGTTCGTTTATTTCTTGTTTCATATTCTGAATATGCTCACCAAGAAACGCAATGTGTTGGATCCATTGATTCGAACGAGCACAATAGCATCGCAGTTTCCACCGCCTCATTTTACTGATGCGTAAATCCGTCAGCACGCATCTGTGACAGAGGTAGATGTATTCCTTATTTAAATGCTTTATTTGCTTTCATAGAGGAGCCAGTCGACTAAATAGTAGTATACATGATAGTCAATGCTGACAGAGTGCACTATGCTGCCATTTCCCAGAGCCTCGATGAAGACGGCGACAATTTCGTACGAGTAGGCAAAAGTATGGCGCTTTTTTAAGTTCGGGCTCGCACCGAACGTACGCTATTTGCATAATCAGTTTATCGATCTAGTTAATCGATTTAAGTTGTTTTATAGCTGGGTGTCTTATAATGTGATGCATCTTCTGTTCATATATAGGAGCTTGAAGAGTTGATTCTTCTTGTCAAAACACTGGAGCTGGAGACAAATCACTTAAGGATCTATTGAAATGACTTCGCAATCGCGATGCACCTCATTATTTGTCACACAAAGTGTGGGCTCTCAAGATTTCTCTTGTTTTTCCCAAAATGCCTGTTTCCGCAGTTGTCAAAACTATTTTATACGTCTACATCTCCACAAAATTTGTTGAGCTTCAGCGTCTCTGGTACCATCACACCATCAAACATTTCTATTGATATTCTTTTCGGCTTAGGTGGCACTTTTCACACGAAAGTCCAGTTCCCATTAAAGCTGGTGGATGGAGATTCGTTGTAGAGGGTCGGAATCAACAGGTGAGCCGTTATATTCAACTCTTTTTCGAATATTGTGCGCTGTGGAGTGACTCATTTATTATTATTATGCTGTAGAGTACATGTTCTAAGCAAAAGGCAGACGTAGTTGCTTGAGCGAATGATTCCAATGATCATATGCAAAAAAATTTGGAGTGTTGCATTGAAGATTTGATATACCAGAACAACGATTTGTCAATTCAAATCTATCGTCTTTAAGCGATAAAGTCAGGGTATTGATAACATATGACCTCAAAGTCTTTCTTGGTGAGCATATTCAGAATATGAAACAAGAAATAAACGAACTCTCAAAAACAATATCTCATAACGAAAAAGAAATCGGGAACTCCTTTGATGGAATTCCATCACTTCTTCAATAACTCCATGGGTTAACGCAGCAAAATCGGGTACTAGAAAAAGAAAAGTTGAGTTGCGAGCTCAAATAATGACAACCCAAGCTCAAAAATTGCAGAAACCAGTCTGTAAAACCCTCAATTGAAAGCACCTGGGAGTGGCGATAGAATTTCAAGTCGTTATGGAAGTTTGATAATTAATACGTTGGAGTCGTCATCAAGTAACTATATCGTCTGAATCTCCTATTTCAGGAACGGATATTGCAAGTGACAATAGTATGATCAGAGCCAGCCCAAAGGAAGTCTTGCGGTGCTCACTTCAACCTTACAGAGCTTTGAATTATGTCTATGATTCTCCACGTCTAGATAGTCGAGCGTGAGGCCTGTTCTCATCGACTGTTAGACACTTTGGATGACTGGTACGATCTACGTGTCTGGGCAGTTATCCCATAATGCTCAGGGTCGATTCGTCGAAGAAGGTGACTTCAACAAGCAAGTCCAGATAAGCTTCGACAACTTCGACAAGTGTCTCACTGCGTTCGGTGCAACACACAACCAAATTGTCGACGATAAAGTGTACATTGTTGATATTCATAAGTACACTACTGTGTTCACTGACACCCATCGACAGTACTTCGTCTCTCACCGTCCTGCCTCCACCACGATTGGTGTTGTACGGCTGTTCCATCCTGAACAACTAGTTGAACTCGAGACGACTATCCGCCTTGATTTATCACAGTAAAATGGACCATTGTGAAGAAAAACAGGATATTAAGACGGACATGCGTTCATGTTCGGGTCTTCTTTCATATCGAAACCGGTAAAATTAGTACAATCAATATGCATCATTTCGAGCCCTCACGTTTGACGAAAAATGCCATGCTATTATTTGCAGAAAAGGTAGAGGCAAATGACTAGAAGATAGAAGATAGAAAATAGAGCAAGGAAGACGACGATAATATCTCTCCTTGACAAAGTTGCAGAGCGCTCAACAAACTGATAATTTAAAGCCACAAAAATCACAAAAAAAGCACTTTACTCATTCTCGCACTGCATCACTTGATTCTCAATCAATCAAATACGGTAATTTGGACTAGCTGCAAGTAGAGAGAAAGAGAGATAGTGTGTATTGAAGCCCACAAATCTAGCGATTGAGTTGCATTGCAGCTTAGTGGTCGTGGCTTTCATGTACAAATTTGGGTTGTGCATCAGTACTCACTGTTATATGGACTATGGTAGTTTCGTCAATCGCAGCACAAACTCGAAGTAGGTGTTGGGCTTTAGTATGAAGACTATTGTAAACCTGTGGTTGGTAGTCAATGTCAAGTACGACAAGCTCAGCGATTGCTACAATATTTCTTTCGCTGGAGGTAAAGTCCCGAACCAATGACGAGATGACTTTCGTGGTTATTCGCTTTCAGATATTTTCGTGCACACACATACTAGGCAACCTGTACGCGCCGCCTTGATACACGAGACTAACCGAGGCCAGATTGATGTAGTGACTCCTCTTAATACCGACCAGAACATCGCTGCGATTCTTTGACTCTCGTAGCGCTTTGTTACTGAGGTCAATCATAACAGAGTCTTGCTGTTGTATATATTACTCGGGCGATTTTAAATGTTAAAGTGATCCGATGGGATCGCATAATCAATTCTCCACGTTGGATTTCTGTATATGAACCATCATGAACCTGTGGACGCACACAACCATAATGCCAACCAGGAGCTGGCTTCTTGTCTCTCTCTGATGCAATTGTTTCTGTTCGACATTTATGTGAAGTCTTATCTAACTCCAGTTGATTTTTGAAGCTTCTGTATGTATCTTTTTTGTTCAATATGATATCATTTCACTCCTTTTGTTTCTATCACCTCTTTATGTTATACTCATCGACTGATCGTTTAGTAGTGCAGTTGTTGAGTAGTAGAAGATAGTAGTAGCGTTAGCTGAAGCAA
>BCKE01000137.1:0-12007 GCA_001600495.1 Pilasporangium apinafurcum
AGGTCGTCAGTCTCTTGTGTGTTAAATGTACGATCCATTTACAATACATACTCAAAGGCAAAGATATAAAAATGACTTGACTTACCTTCATGCAATACGTCAAGCTCCTTTTCCACGTCTGCTCGGTTGTTGGGATGAGCCAATTTTCCAGCATGCTTGGATGGGGACGCATCATCTTTGGACACATGGAACTGAATTTCAAACGGATTGCGAGGTGGTCGACTACGTTGTGAGTAAGCGAGTCGGACCATGTTTGGCAGTGATTGTCCGCGGCGGCATATTCGAGTACGTAGTGTTCCAGCAGTTGCGCTTCCAACCACCAGAGGTATCATTTTGTCTCCTGATGTCTGTCAGAACGCCATTCCCTCACCAGTTCTAGCGTTGATTTTGTTCAATGAGAGACCAGTGATTTCTATTTGGAAAGCCTATTGGTTATATTTTCTTTGGATTAGTTGCAAATGACAATGTTGAAGAGATTTCCACAGACCATATCTGATTGAGTGGGTAGATTGAAAACGATGCATGGAAAAATGGATACTTTCCAGACCAGAAACATGCATTTATTGGAGAAGTTATCAATAAAAGCTATCAGTTTCTACCCTACAATTGACCACGCCACAACTGAAATGTATTTTTCTTTGTCATGCAAGCATACACACAGTATGAATCGATCCAGTGCAAAGGACAGCAGCACCAAATGATTCATCATCCCAAGAGCTTACTTGCGGGCAGCACAGGCAAGGTCACTCTCGCCAGCAACAGATCCCGAAGGAGGAGAACCACCTTGGGCACTGCCGCCGCCATTGAAGCCACTGCCGCCGCCATTGAAGCCACTGCCGCCGCCATTGAAGCCACTGCCACCACCATTGAAGCCACTGCCACCACCCATGTCGTTACCGCTGCCAGTAGTAACACCACCATTCGCGCTGTTCGTCACACCGCCGTTAGCAGTAAGTGTCGACGCACCGACCACCGTGTGAGCCACAGTCATGTCAATACCAATGTTGATCCATGCGAAGATGCCATCTTCCACCGTGTCCCCCAACAAGACATACTCCATAAAAGGATCAAAGTCCGTAAGTGTCGCAGCATTGACGACACGATCGACTTCGTTCGTGGTGATGTCGATGGTGTTGGTTGAATATGGTTCGAGCGCCTCCACTTGGGTGATGAGGTCCTGATCAAAGAAGATTTGGCTCACACTTGCAGCAACGCTGCCGGCATACGTATTGTTCTCCAAGACCGTACCGTTGTAGGACGCCAATACGTGTATGTGTGTGGCTCTGCCTGAGTAGTGACCGGGGAAGAGTGTAGAGTAGGACACAATCCCTTCCGAGTCGGTTGGCCACAGCCCACGCAGAAACGTCGTGTTAATGTTGCTGAGGTCGCTGCTGTCACCATTACCCGAGGCAACGACACCCGAGTAGACTCCCGTAGCGTTACAGTTGAAGATTTCCAAGTATAAATCTTCGACAGGGAGGCACGTGTTCACATCGATGACCTGGAACTCAGTGTAGAGCGCAACACCTTCTTGACCCTCACGGATGTCGTTGCGGATGTACTCGCCATTGACATAGTATGGACCTTGTTCCACCTCAGGCTCAAGGATGCAAGTGACTTCTGTGCCAAAGAGTGTGGAGGGGTCCACGTCGGTGGTGATACCGGAGAGACTGGACTCGTGGTCGGTCGCAAGGATCGTGGCAGTGTCCAATCGACGGCGCTGCTTGCGGAGCTCGTCGATTTTGGCGGTTCGACGAGCGACTGCTCGTTCCTTGAGCTGTCGGGCCGCCTCAGAATTGGCACAGCCTTCCAGTGCGCGCTTACTGTTGGCCATGAAGAGTCTGCGGTGTGCAAGCTCGATGGCGGAAGGCTCGTGGTGTGCTCCAGGATGAGCAGATGCGAGGGTGGCAAGGCCACATGTAGCGAGGGCTGCGGTGGCGAAGACTTTCGTAAGTTGGACCATGTTTTGTACCCCAAGACTTGGTTGTCGCTTGAGTAATGGAGAGGAAATTTGGAAATGGTTTCACTTTAACTATGTTCTGCATCCTTGTGCTGAGATACATGGATACTCAGCGCATATTTTTTGGCTTGCACTCCGGTTCACTTTATATCCTTTGATCAGTTTTCGACACAATTGCAATGAATGCTTCGACGGATCGTGTAGGATGCTGGCTAGTCGACAATGTTCAAAAAAGTCGATCTTACTGGTGCAGGACACAGATCAGAAGATCGGCTCTCGTTCCGAGGGTATGCTGCACAGAAAATCTCTCAGTTTTGCTTAACAGACAGAACCATCGGATTGTAAATAATGGAGCTGAATTTCATATGTGATACCGCTAAAGATCAAGCCCAGTCGCTCACTGCTCAGCATCCACGTAATCGGGAGAAAGTTGGAACAGAATCAGTGCAACAAACCGACGAAAAGCGCAATCTTCAAGGTCGGCACAGAGTCAGGGACAGCAATATATGACGACTATCCAAGGTTCAAAATGAACAGTCCAAGGTTGATCAAAAGAGATTAATCTTCATCCGAAAACAACTGGTATGAAGCAAGATAGCAATTGCATCGAGGAAGCAGTACATATATTGGAACAGGAGGTGCTTCTATTTCCGTACTGTAACTTCACGCCACTCGTGTGTAGATTGAGTCTGCTTGTGCTGTTTTTCGTTGACTGGGATGTGTAGTCATCGAAAACTCGTCTGAGGTGATAGAGCTTCCACACATTACTAGTACGAATAATGACTGATTATATTGTCTGGCAGATGGCCTCGCTTGACAAGCGACGCCTAGATACACATATTGAGCTGTGATCAATCGAAATCACTTCAGATACACTCTTATTGCTTTCTCGTCGATGTTTCAGCTACCTGGCGCGGGGTTTTAAGGGATTTCTGAGTATACAAATGGACAAAGATTATTTTTACTAATACTATGCAGAACGGATGTAAGTCAGAGAGGGGGACAACGCCGTTCCTGTTTATGTCCCTTCAGGATTGCGCTTTTTGTGGATTGAAAGTCTTTTTTCTGCACCCCTAGTACTCCTGTTTACACGGGCGATCTTTGACCCAAGTCACAGTTGATGCAACACTAAGAATCCGGTGGTTTTGTAAGTTAAACGAGAATACAAAGGACGACAGATTCTATAGTGCATACGTTATCAGACTTCTCGACACAAGTGCCCATCTTTGATCTGTGTTCTACCAAGTACAGGTTCGTGTTTTCAGATCGAGACTGTCACACGATCGTTCGTGCCTACCCATCCGTTCAATCACATAGTTGCAGCTTCACGGACGTCTCATCTTCTACTTATACGCCACTACTTTTCGAAACGAATTGATTTCGTGCCATTAGGATCAAATTGTCTAACAGATGGAGAAGACGCAGGAAATCCTGCCAAGCGAGCGCAGCCAGCAACAGTTTCTAAGTTGAACATGAACGTAAAGCGGTCTGCAAATTATATTGTGTTCACATGTTAAACCACCCGAATGCAGAACATAGTTAAAGTGAAACCATTTCCAAATTTCCTCTCCATTACTCAAGCGACAACCAAGTCTTGGGGTACAAAACATGGTCCAACTTACGAAAGTCTTCGCCACCGCAGCCCTCGCTACATGTGGCCTTGCCACCCTCGCATCTGCTCATCCTGGAGCACACCACGAGCCTTCCGCCATCGAGCTTGCACACCGCAGACTCTTCATGGCCAACAGTAAGCGCGCACTGGAAGGCTGTGCCAATTCTGAGGCGGCCCGACAGCTCAAGGAACGAGCAGTCGCTCGTCGAACCGCCAAAATCGACGAGCTCCGCAAGCAGCGCCGTCGATTGGACACTGCCACGATCCTTGCGACCGACCACGAGTCCAGTCTCTCCGGTATCACCACCGACGTGGACCCCTCCACACTCTTTGGCACAGAAGTCACTTGCATCCTTGAGCCTGAGGTGGAACAAGGTCCATACTATGTCAATGGCGAGTACATCCGCAACGACATCCGTGAGGGTCAAGAAGGTGTTGCGCTCTACACTGAGTTCCAGGTCATCGATGTGAACACGTGCCTCCCTGTCGAAGATTTATACTTGGAAATCTTCAACTGTAACGCTACGGGAGTCTACTCGGGTGTCGTTGCCTCGGGTAATGGTGACAGCAGCGACCTCAGCAACATTAACACGACGTTTCTGCGTGGGCTGTGGCCAACCGACTCGGAAGGGATTGTGTCCTACTCTACACTCTTCCCCGGTCACTACTCAGGCAGAGCCACACACATACACGTATTGGCGTCCTACAACGGTACGGTCTTGGAGAACAATACGTATGCCGGCAGCGTTGCTGCAAGTGTGAGCCAAATCTTCTTTGATCAGGACCTCATCACCCAAGTGGAGGCGCTCGAACCATATTCAACCAACACCATCGACATCACCACGAACGAAGTCGATCGTGTCGTCAATGCTGCGACACTTACGGACTTTGATCCTTTTATGGAGTATGTCTTGTTGGGGGACACGGTGGAAGATGGCATCTTCGCATGGATCAACATTGGTATTGACATGACTGTGGCTCACACGGTGGTCGGTGCGTCGACACTTACTGCTAACGGCGGTGTGACGAACAGCGCGAATGGTGGTGTTACTACTGGCAGCGGTAACGACATGGGTGGTGGCAGTGGCTTCAATGGTGGTGGCAGTGGCTTCAATGGCGGCGGCAGTGGCTTCAATGGCGGCGGCAGTGGCTTCAATGGCGGCGGCAGTGCCCAAGGTGGTTCTCCTCCTTCGGGATCTGTTGCTGGCGAGAGTGACCTTGCCTGTGCTGCCCGCAAGTAAGCTCTTGGGATGATGAATCATTTGGTGCTGCTGTCCTTTGCACTGGATCGATTCATACTGTGTGTATGCTTGCATGACAAAGAAAAATACATTTCAGTTGTGGCGTGGTCAATTGTAGGGTAGAAACTGATAGCTTTTATTGATAACTTCTCCAATAAATGCATGTTTCTGGTCTGGAAAGTATCCATTTTTCCATGCATCGTTTTCAATCTACCCACTCAATCAGATATGGTCTGTGGAAATCTCTTCAACATTGTCATTTGCAACTAATCCAAAGAAAATATAACCAATAGGCTTTCCAAATAGAAATCACTGGTCTCTCATTGAACAAAATCAACGCTAGAACTGGTGAGGGAATGGCGTTCTGACAGACATCAGGAGACAAAATGATACCTCTGGTGGTTGGAAGCGCAACTGCTGGAACACTACGTACTCGAATATGCCGCCGCGGACAATCACTGCCAAACATGGTCCGACTCGCTTACTCACAACGTAGTCGACCACCTCGCAATCCGTTTGAAATTCAGTTCCATGTGTCCAAAGATGATGCGTCCCCATCCAAGCATGCTGGAAAATTGGCTCATCCCAACAACCGAGCAGACGTGGAAAAGGAGCTTGACGTATTGCATGAAGGTAAGTCAAGTCATTTTTATATCTTTGCCTTTGAGTATGTATTGTAAATGGATCGTACATTTAACACACAAGAGACTGACGACCTACGTAATTGATATGGATGATGTGGGTAGAGTTATCACTGATTTTTGGAGAAACGCTTGAGCAGTACGATGGCGGTGAATCCGGTAGTAGTATCACAAACGCGTCTACTATTAATCAAGATACAGTTACAGAAGAGTTATCTGGCCGCTCGAGTTATCACCTTGACGAAACTGAGCTTATTGATTCTGCTGCGAGGCAACGCGCGTATGGCCAACACTTTGTCAACGGTGATGAAGTCCTCCTGATACAGGGTCCATGTAGCTACATAGGAGGTGTCCAAATCGGGTAAGAAGTGAAATGATGCGCCAGTTTGTTGTGAATAAAATAGAAATTTAATTTGTCGTTCAATAAGTAGGAGTCAACAAACCAAAGAAGAAGTGAAGCAAACGATGGCAATTAGTGCGGCACAGGTAGGACTTACTGCTACCTGTTATCATTCGAATCATGAAGGCGATATCCTGGATTGGCTCCTTAACGCCAAGCATGGACAGACGATTATTTTATACTGGAACGGTAAGACAACAATCAGCATTGGCTTGCCTGACTCAGAATTATCCTGTTGAACAATAACGTGTCCTCTAATCTATTTCATATCTCTATTTACAATAGGTTGTATATCTGATGCACCAACGATTCTTCGCGCTCTGAAGCTGGTCAAAAATTCAGTCATTATTGTGAGTCCAGCCGGAATCGATCATGGCTCGTTACCTCCTTCAGTCATTGGGGTGCTCACAGGTAAGAACTCCGCGCATATTCACTTCTTTGGCAAATCTCGCCTTTTAATCGAAAACGCTCATAATTTGACTATCTGTGCATACATTATCAATGGCTGATATAGGATTCGGTGATCAGGCGCTTGATCTCGCATTAGTTGCTGCCAAACGAATTCAGGACGAAGGTAGTACAATTCACTAAGGAGAAAGTTTTTAGCAATTGGCTCTTGCAAAGTTGTCCAGGTAGATTGTTTGAAGTAACTATTGTTCTCTTTCTCTCTACCAACACGCTAAAAGAGTGTAATTACTATTTGCATCGTGGATGTGAGTATACAAGAAGTAGATAATCGATTAAATTTGTATCATCACGCAAAGCGCGTAAGCGGGCAGTCTGTGAGGCTTCTTCAATGGCGAGTACCACCACAACTACTCCACATGGACACTGCTAGAGACCCAAGTTCATTGCGTTGATCGGTCATCAGAATGTTTCTTTTTGCATCATTTAAAAACAAGCGGTTTCGGGTACCTACGACAGACAACTGAGTGTATGGCCACTCACATGTAGTGAGTGGTTCAGAAATGGTCATTACGTTGCGAGTTATTTTGGGTACACAGTTTCGATCTGATGTGTGGATAGGAACGGCTCTCGATAGATCCCCACACAACAATAACAACAAAAAGAGTCAGACTCTGCTATGTCTGGGCTATTGAGTGGCCCTTAGCGATGCACCTGTGGATCCTCAAAGGTTGTCATCGTCAGTCCGTGTGTGGTTCAGCACGTTTGTTGTGGTTGTGGCCTCTGCTATTTTTACTCCCTCAGATAAGGTTTTAAAATTTAAACCTCAATTGATGTTGAATCTGGGACATGGTAAATAAGGTTTTTCTGTTATATTGAAGGGTTTTTTCCTTGGAAGGTAGTAGGGAAACGTCGCGGAAGCTGAAAAGAAGAACAACTTGCCGACAAGAAGACACAACCAGAGCTGAAAAAAGAAGACAAACAAGAGCAGACAAAAAAGCAACCCAAAGGAAACCAAGCAATACAAGACAGAAGACACAGCGTACAGAGGCTGAGAAGCCGTACCCGTGACTCCAGAGCCGCGCCGCTGAGGTGCTTGCTATATACAGGGAAAAACGCAATGTTGGTTGCGCGCAAGCGAGTGCGCGACGTGACCGAGACGCCCATCATGCATCATCATACTGCTACAGACTGTCCATCCCAACAGCAATGGCTTCTGCGCGACCTTCTTAACGCGTATAGCGAATCATCCGCGTATTGTGCTTCGCATCGATTTCGCCCAGATCATGAAAAAGAAGACAAAGAGCAGCGGCATACGTGGCGCCAGGCGCTACTCGAATACCTACAGCGATATAATCAGCTCACAGATAAATCCGCAGCAGATGTACACGAAGGTTCGCTCGAGGTATGTAGTATATCGAAAAGAACACATATAATGATGTATGCGGCGTACCATTTGCTAAGCTATTGCTATTTGTGATACAGCGTTCGAGTGCTCGATTGAATTCCCAGGAACTTTTTTTGAGTGTTGTTTTGGAGTGGCAGCGTTCGGAACTACCACATGCTAGTGCTTTGTATCAAGAACAAAGCAGTGGTGGAGGGGGAGTAGAAAGCAATGCCAATAACAACCGCGTTACTAAGGAAATCTCTTCCTGTTCCAGCTCCATGTACTCTACATCTGACTCGGAGCCAGATGAACGTAATGATGTTCATCACATCAAATCAAAGCAACGCAAGCTTCAACCAGTTGATGAAATCAGCCCCACCAGGTACTGTTTGTGTGAAAAGAAGTAGAATTTTTTGCAATTTGTGGATGGCTAATAACCTTTGTCTGCGCTGCACTGTACCCTAAATGTAGTGTGCATAACATCCCTGGGAACTTGACTCCGTTGCGTCTGGACTACTGCGGCCACCTTTCTTCATCGTCCATCAAACGGATTGGTATTTACTCGCCGCGCTCGCGTCAACAATTGCTTCGCAAGTACATGGCCAAACGCGAAAAGCGACTCTCGCAGAATACGGTGCGCTATCGTGTCCGCAAAACGCTGGCAAATGCTCGTCCTCGGGTCAAAGGCCGCTTCGTGAAAACAGAGCAGCCACTTACAGCGGCACTGGTAGAAGCGATGGCTCCTGCGTCAAGCAAGAAGTAACGTGACTTTCTTCTACCAAGAAGATCAGTTTGCTCAATGTCTGACAACGGATAAGGACGACCATACTATGTTCTGCGCAGTAGATGCAGATCGAAGCTACATGACGCTGCCATATGTATACTACAGAAAGGTTTTGCACATTTTTGATTTATAATTTATAAATATATTTTAGATTACCTCGAAGAGATCACATGAGATACAAAAGTACCTCAGGAAGGACCCTGTGTTCTTTTGTTTGGGTCCAACTCAACTGCAAAAGCTAAGACTAGACAATCGTGGAGTAGGCATCTCCAACACCTGGGCTCGATGATCTCCTCTTCCTTCGCGATTGCAACTGCTACATGTAGATCTCTCTGCATACTGGTTTGGTTTTGCTGAAACTAGCACTAGCCGATAGTCTGCAATTTTTTCCGTTAATTATGCCATTTTATTGCTTAGAGTTCGTTTTCTGAGAAAAATAAGAGCCAAAAGACATGGATGGTGTTGTGCAGTGTAAATAAATTCGACCATGCCATCCAGCGCACCACTCAATTCACAAAAACAGGTTGTGCATCGAGCACACCAGATCGATGAGCTAGAAACGCAAGCGCGACGAGGATAAAGTGCTTGACGAGAACAAGAAAACACAAACAAGTAGTGTCGTGAGTTGGCATGGCATGCACAGATCCCAAGAATTATGGTTACCTTCCAAAGAAGATTTGCACACAATCTCTTCGCATAAATGTTTCAAGAGTTTACAATCCAAATCGTGGTTTACATTGACAAACAATCTTACCAAGACTTAAACGAAGACATGGAAACGAAAACAAAAGAAGAAGCAAAAAAGATAAAATCTCACTAGTTAGCAAAGCTTTGAAAGAAACGCGAGAGAAAGAAGACACGAATGACAGGAAACTGTCTCCAAACAGCATGATTAGAGTGAACCTTTATCCTACCAAAGAACAGCGAGTACTATTGAACAAGATCTCGGTCACGCATTGAGCGATTTACAACAAGCTGGTTGAGACCATGAACAAAAAAAGCGAAGAAGCAAAATGTGATGATATCAAGAAAGTGTATACTCCATCCAAGGAAGAATTATGTGATGAATGCCAACCTATTCCTCAAAAGGAAACGCTAGCGCAACATTTTCCTCTCCGAAAAGCTGAAAATTATCGCGAAGTTCCGGAAGAGGCCACGGACTCTACCTTTTGAGATTTTGCAAAAGCTATCAAATCGTCGAGAGCTTCGTTTTTCTCTAAAAGAGAAGAAAAGATGTCTTTTCCTGAAATGAAGTTCAAGTCAAGAAAGGATAACTCAACGTCAATCGAAATTCTTTCTCGATCGATCGTATCCCCTCAAAAATATGTCGTTTGGTTTTTCCCAAGACATTTTGGTAAGGTGCATCAAGAGCTTAAAATCAAGGAACCTCTTCCAGAAATCCAATATTCGGTTCGATTGCAGAGAACACGAGAAGGACGGTTTTATCTTTGTATCCCGCGAGTAAAAGAGTTTGCATTGACTGCCAAGAAGCGATCGATCCTGGAGTTTGTAATTTTATCACGATATACGACCCTCAAGGGTTAACGTTGAGCGTTGATGATTCCAAAGATAAAGACAAAATTTTCACGCGCTGTCTTTTGATTGAGCAACTACAGTATCCAAGTACAGAGAATTTTCATGCTCATCGTGTAACTTGGTTATAGATCACGATATTAACGCCGCGGAAAATATTTTTCTCAAGAACCAATGTTTACTCCTGGCTAATCTGGTTCAGGTATTGGGGTAGCCGTCCTCGAGGTGTCTGCTCGTCCAAGTACTTGTCAGATCCAAGTTGGCCAATCGGAAAACAAATAAGAGGAGTCAGCATTTGACACTTTTGAGAACTTTGCGATTTCTTGAGGTGGAAGGTATGATGTTTGATAGTTTAAATATTACCAGAGATTTAGGTTATTATACAAATATTAATTTAAAGAAACCTATATGAGCTATGAAATAGGTTAGGTCCGAAATTCTTATTCATTAATCTTTAGTCTCAATTGTACCACGCGTGGTACACTTGCACAGTTTGTACATCGCATTGTAAAAAAGAGATGGAGAATAAAAGTTCACTGACTAAAATATCGAGTGCGGAATTTACCTTGTGTTTGTAATAGGGAATTGACCCATAACACGAAATAAGAGACATATGGTATATACCTTAGCTAAGTGATTTATATCACAAAATAGTGAGACACAATTAGTGTGATATTTACGGAATTCGAAGACGCTGATTGGACAAAATTCGAGTTCGCGGGTTCTATTGGCTTAAATTTGGGTAACTTTTAAAGACGTTGGTGGACGGAGATGGCGACTTGATGGCAAAAAGAAAAGTGGACCAGATGGAGAACTTAGTTCGCTAGCGCTACCTCTAAGCTCCCTTTGAATGCATGTTTTCCAAATTTGATAACAATCACCTTTCTTCCTTTACAGATATATAACATGCAACTATATGTAATTCTGACCCTTTTTCTACATTAGATGTCCTCAATTTTCGTAGCAGCTAATATGAGGTCGCCCAAAAATCAGCCAATCAGCGAACAGATAAACTGAGACCCTTCGCTTTGTCGGCAGCAGCTAAAAACGCCATGCCGCGAAAATCACGACAAGCTGTCCTGATCGACGAGTACCCCGCTCTCCTCCGTCGTCGATCTGCTGTTCGATATACCCACCTAATCCATCGATTAGAAGATGATAATGGGGACCTACTCGATCAGGCTATCTACGAGCACCTGCTGTGATGTGACCATCTGAACAGCCAATCAGAAGGCTGAGAGATTGCAACATCATTGGACAAAATTGTGTATGTGCACATCAATTTGCATTCAGGAGTGTGATGTTGGTCGATTACTCTATACAGCAACTGTATTGCAACATTAAACTAATTGATTACGCACCAATACGTCTACCCAGTGACAAACTGTCAGATAAGAATATCATTGGCTAGGAAGGTTAGCAATCATAGGAAACCAGGATTAAATGTAAATCCGTAGGACACTGAAGGTAAGGATGCTTGAGTGTTTAAAGGTAAATTGAAAAGTGAAATTATTGTTTTAGCTTGCACTACTCTCTTTCTTTCTAACCATTCATTTCTTATTGGCCCAAGAACCAACCATTCTTCTTTACACATAAACATGCAATGATTCATTCGTATTTACGCTTTCGTAAATGTAGAAGCCATAGCGATATCAGATATGTAGCTTGATATGCAAAGTTATGAACTTGTGTGATTCGAACCAGGGACGTCAAGATATAAAAAGTCTTTAATCCTTACACTGAATGTGAACCCTGAAGATTAGTGGATAGCAGTAGTCGTAGAAATTTAAAAGATCTCACTCAATCTCACTTTTCCATTTACCTTTTATTGCCCAAGTAAAACATTTCCTCCTTCAAAAGTGTTACACTTGCAGCTTGTCTTGTGTTCGCGCTACATCTGCATGAGAGTACAACGTCCACGGGTGAGTAGAGTCAAGTGTTTCGTGCTCGCACCTCTTCCAGTCGTCGTCAATGTGATCGTTACCCTGCATGTCCCTTCCTATATAGACGACAAAATCGCTCCAAAAAAGTGTAAAAAGAAAAA
>BCKE01000139.1:6940-20189 GCA_001600495.1 Pilasporangium apinafurcum
ACTCCGACTAGGCGAGCCCGATAAAGTAAGTTTAGAATACTTGTTATTGAATGCATCGATATTCTCATCATCTTGGCCTCTGGGTCCATCAGAATCATCATCAGCCTTCTTTACATAGAAACGTCCGTATAGAGCAACATCAAGCTTACATTGACGTCCACTTATAGCAAGCTCAAATTTAAGATTGCCCATAAGCGCGGAGCCTTTTGTCAAGTATTTTTGAATGTTAGTGTTATCAAGGATATTGTCATCGCCTTCAGGATCGCCAAGTTGCTTGTAGATCTTTTTACCAGTACGTGGATGATGGTAAAAGTCGTCAACATTGTAAAATTCAGGAGCGTATTCATGGGTCATGATAGGTCGAGCTGTATCTGGTTGGCCATTTTCATCGGCATAGTATTTATCATCGAAGTGAACAGATTCTTTGATAGCTTCTCCATTCTTAAAGAACTTCTTCTTAGGAATAGACAGCCAAAAGAACGGATTTTCAAGATCAACGATATCATCAGTTTCTTTATTTTTTGTAGTAGTTTGCATCGGGGAAACAATCTTAGTACTGATCAAATGGAATGGTCGAAAAGTACCGTCAGGTTGTTTACGTGGAGCACGAGCATCATCAGTAATCATATTGTCATTTTTAAGTTGGCGCATTTTTTCTTCAAAAGCAACACAAAGTAAATGTAAAGCTTTAATATTTTCATTTTCAATTCCTTCATCATCCTTGAGAGCTACCCCCATACGAATAGACTCAAATTTACGCTGCTCAGGCTTACGAATACGCGCTCCAACAACAATTCCATTATTAGAAAGCTTCCAATAACGAACAGGAGTAACATTACCATCAGCTAGCTTGATATCAACGTCGATATACTGCGCAAAGTTTTTGTACTTGCGAGTAGATTCAAAGTTGATTTCAATAAAGTCATTACCATGAGCGGCATGGGCTTCAAGAATTTGAGCAGTGGTGAGAATGATCTTGTTGTTGGCGTTCATATTTTCTTCTGAGCGAAACGTAGGACTTATCTTTTGATATATTTAATATTACAACATTCAATTTCGTACGCTTTTTTGGAGTTGATATCATACAAAAAAAACAAAAGTCCATAAAAGCAATATCTATTCAGAAGACAATCTCACTTCCATCACATATTGTTGTATCTTGCGCACGTTTACAAATGTCGACCCTTGCACCTTGTGGCCTTTCGAATCGGTATAATCTTGGTACTTGAAGTTGTCAAATCTGTCTGGCGGAACAACAAAGTAAAGTCGTGGTACTTTATTAGGATCGTCAGGATCTTTTATGAGCTCCAGTACATCATAGAGCCCTTTCTGTTTACAAGGATGCTTATGTGCGCCAGTCACCTGAAACAACTTATCCGGCTTGATGAATGCATCCACAGATTCGTAATTCTTCACCTCGGGACGAAAGTAAATATTATCGCCAGCGCCTTCAACTTCAATAGGGTTCTTGAAAACAACTGTTTCCATCGCAGGTAGCGTTATGGTTTCTTGATCATGCTCTTCCTTCATTTCCACATCACCCGATTCAAAAGCATTTTCTTCGTTGTTGATAAGACGACGAATGCGAAAAGTTCTACCCCGTGGCAGCACTGAATGCACGTGTCCTTCAAATAAATGTCCTCGAAGCGTAGCAAGAGCACCAAATCCGTCCGATGCGGCAATGAACTCGAGAACTTTTTCCTTTTCATTTTCACACAAGCGATTGTAGACCATATCTCGTACATATTCRGATGCAAACACAAATAGATCACCGCGAAAACCATCGCGTACACTCTTATGAAGCAATCTATGCGAGATCATATTGTCATCAGCATTGAATCTTCCACAAGCTGTTTTTAAAGCGCTCAAATTAACCTCTTCAATAGCATCTTCGAGAAGATCTTGTTGATCACTTTCTTCGGCAGATTCCAACACATATCGAGCGATGCCACCCCATCGATGAAAGCAGTCCTCAACAACTTCCTTAGGAATGTGTGGATAGAGAAGTTCATGACACTTCATAATTTCTTCCCTTGACCATACGGGCATAAAGCGACATCGACAACTTGTCTTGTTAAACTCATACCAAATTTCACGACGCGGAGAGGTTAACAAGATCGTCTTAGCTTCAACAGAGACAGGCTTGGCCGCATCAACAATGTAGTATGTTGTCTCTTTTCCAAGAATATTGGCAAAATCATCCTGCATTCCTCGAATAATCACATCGCGAGAGAACAAAAAGCGTTCCTTGGATATTCCTCTTTCGTACACCACAGTATTACCTGTATGCGCAAGATAATGCAATATAAAATATCCRAAAAAGGTCTTGCCAATTCCAGGATTTCCCAAAATTACGAGATGCGGTTTATTCGTATGAATGAGCTGCAACGCCATTTCAAGTAAAGGTGGATAACAGTGGCGAACATATATCGAAGAACCCAGCGTCTTTTTTCCAAGAAGAAACACACCTTGGGGTAGAGTGATCATGGCATCGGATTTGATATTAGTGGTGTCCTCAGTAAGTGCTTCCCAGAACGCCACGAGTGCCGGCAGATTTACAATCATACGTCCTTCTATCGGTATATCCACATCATCCACGGTGATTTTCGCCAACTGTTTGGTTATCATATTTTCAGTAAGCCAATTACTGTCTCGAATACGTTTCCGGCCATTGTCGGTCGTTTCCTTTGGAATAACCACCAATACGTGAATTTGATCAGCTAATGGCTGCGGCATACCCATCAACACTTTCTGGATGCTGGTCTCCCCTTGTAGTTCCTTGTCTTTATGCGTCAATGCTTCGATCGCAGCAGTTTTTTCGCCCTTCTTCAGTTTCGCCACATCATCAGACTCCGATTCGAGCCACGCGCCGTCCTTCTTAGCGAGAAACAGCTTCAATTTGCGTGCGTTACATGTGATCACATCATCATTATCTTCTTTGATCGCCTTCTTTAATTCACTAATGATTTTTTCGTTCTCATTAATGACCACGGAGAACACGCTTTCCGTTTCGCCCAGCAGCATGTAAATCAGCCTCACCATCCTTGATCAAATGAAGAAATGTCCTTGTTTGTCAACCAATCAAAAACGGTCTGTAGTTTATAGAAGTTAAAAACGCAATTTTGGACATATTTAAAACAATGGTAATTACTCATTATTTTTTTGGTAAAAAAGTAAAAAACGACTACATCATCTTTTACAAAAAACAATAATAACCTACCTTAAAATGATTAGCTCGATAAAAAATCAACATCAACGTGAACAAATCCATCCATAACTGATACCAGTGAAGCTTCATGTACAAATCTACCGCTACGATCTTGGCGCGTAAGAAGATCTTTATAGAGAACCATTCGCGGTCGGTCTTGGTCAAACGATGCACCTAGTTTCTGATAGCTTAATCTATTCGTGATCTTACTCTTGACCATTACGTTCAGACCGCTTGACGTTTGAAATGAATTTGCTTTGTCATTCCAAATGAGCAAATTATTTTTGTAACCTTCGTAGATACAATTTTTAAACTTGATTACTGAGTTGATTAGTTCTGTACTGTTGATATCTCCACTTCGTTTGAGAATCTGATATAACTCTTCTTGCTGGGTAGTTGCACTTACTGGATTGATTTTGAGCTGCTCAAGCATCTGCCAGTAAACTTCATCAATCGATTCGGTGATTTTGCATAATTTGTAGAAACTTAACCCTTTGCTACCACACCATTTCTTCAATTCAGCAATACTGACCTGATTCGCTTTTGATGTGAACCGTTGGTAAATTAGTAGCAGTTCTAGCATTTCACATCCGACAAGCAAGCGAGCCTTAAGTCTGTTGTAGTTAGTTGTATCACATTTAGTTTGGTTGAACGTAGGCGTAATCTCATACAGTTCATCTAATAGCAAACCAGTCTCATAAGGAGTGATTCCAGTTTCTCGTTTACTCAAAATAAACTCTGACTTACGTGTACTCATCAAACAAGCCAAACATACCAACTCTTTAATTGGAACTTCATAAATAAGTCCACTTAAAATCATTTTACATGACTCGATATTAATCTTACGAAATGTGTTCATCATCTTCCCAATATCCGTGATATTTCCAGTTGAATCGATGGCGCCAAGAGAATACAATCGTTCAAGCGAGTAGTTGATACTATCATCTGATGGAGGAGATAACATTTCGTATACAGATAATCTGTCAATTGAGAAAACCGGATTACTAGCAATCATAGCTAATAAATGGGAAGTCATATCTTCGACCATAACACTTGGAGTATTGTCTACAATCATCGAGTTGAAGGTTTGCTCTGTGAATAACGGGTAAAACACACCAGGGTGCTTACGACCAACTCTACCCTTGCGCTGAAGCGACATGCTCGAGGTCGTTGGCTTTGTAGTCATAATATTGATACCATATCGTTGATTGAACTCATTAGTGAATTGAAGAGCTGTATCAATGCAGTATCTAAGATTCTCAAGTGTAAGACCTGTTTCTGCTACATTAGTGGACACAATTACTCGTCGATACGCCGGATATTGTTTTCCATTTACGTCGACTGTAAGAGTTTTATAATCTTCCATTAAAAGTCGATAATTATTGGTTCCTTCGTTGATATCTGCTGAAGTAATACTAATCGGAAGAATCTTTTTTTCAAGTGAATGGTTTAAATCATTAAGAGCAGTTACCATTTTTATGATTGGTGCAGTGGCTGACATGAACACAATTAAATCACGAATACCTTTTTTGAGTTCTTCGGTTGGATTCTCTTTCTCATATTGCTCTAAATTCTTAACAATTTCGCATGTCTTTTTGTAAATATCATCAACATCAAATGGTGGGTAAATAACTTCAATAGGTTTTGATTGACCGTTCACTTCAAAAATCGTTTTCGTATTAAAATATCTACTATACTGGCTAAGATTAAGGGTAGCGCTCATCAAAATCAAGTAAGGAGCATCCTTTGAAAGATTGCGTTTGATAAGCTGTTTCATTAGCAGTAAGATAAGATCAACGTCAAGAGATCGATCATGGGCTTCATCAATGATAATAAATTTGAACTTTCTACAAAATTGCTCATCTGGCATAACTTTCAAAAATTGCGCCAAAATGCCAGTTGTGCAAAAAAGTATACCCTTTTCAGTCGGTTTACGAACAAATTCTTGACTTTGCCAACCAAGATTTCGAAACAATTCAATGGTTAGGCCTTCTTTATTTGGTTTTTTATACGCATCGATAGATCCAATGTCTTTAGGGATTTCCATAGCTGTGAGAACGCGTGGTTGAGTGATGACAATATTCTTCCGATATCTGTTGAAGAACCGAAGGTATAAAGTCGGTGCGATAGCTGTTGATTTACCGCTTGCCGTTTTCGCAACCAATATGACAACGCGATCACTCATGCTATTCGCGCGTTTGTTATCAATCATTTTATCGAACCATGACATGATGTAATCAAGTGGTATCATTTTATCCAAATCARTCTGTTTTTCGCCCATACGGGCTACAAGAAAACCTTTTTTTAAGAGCGTAATTGGGGGGCCTCCCATATTGTTTTATCATAAGTATATTATATAAAATGATGGTATCAAAAAAAATATAGAGTGATAGCTTATTCCTTTGAAAAGAATAATTTGTTCAATGTATTACATCCGCCTAACGAGATCATCATAGATGCCCAAGATACCAAAGTACCAGGCAATCCACAAATCAACACTTGGGCCTATAACACCAGCAAAACTGGCAGGGCTCCTCGAAGAAGGCATCTCCGAATTAAAACTAGAACTACTCTAAGCTAGTCCTAGTACAATACTTCCTATGTTCTTGTGAAAGATATTCTTCGCTGCGCTAACGTCTCGATCGTGTACGAAGTTGCAACTTGAGCAATTGTATACAATACTACCATTGAGATTGTTCTTGATTCTCCCGCAGTTCGAACATGTATGTGACGTGGCCATCTAAACAGCCAATCAGAAGGCTGAAAGAGTCCCACGTCATTATATAAAAATTGTGTATGTGCACATCAATTTGCATTCAAGAGTATAGTGTTGCTCGATTACTCGATACAGCAACGTTACTGCAACAYTACACTAATTGATTACACACCAGTACGTCTAAATTAGTGACAAGGTGTCAGAGAAGAATATCATTGGCTAAGAAGGTTAGCAATCATAGGAAAACAGGATAGAATGCAAATCCGTAGGACATTGAATGTGAACCAATGAAGATTAGTGGATAGCAGTAGCCGTAGAAGTTTAAAAGACCTCACTCAATCTCACTTTTCCATTTACCATCTACCGCCCAAGCAAAACGCCTCCTCTCTCAGCATAAAGTGTTACAATGTAATAGATGTAAACTGTTCTTCGCATTCAATCATACGCCCACCCACACGTGCAAGCTTGTACTCCAACAACTTTTTGAACTTGTAGTGAGATAACGACATCATAGCTCGTACTGTAGGATTGGTCAACTTGCGTGTTTTTTTGGATGGAGTTGGTATCGTCATAAGAGAGTTGTTCGGGGTAGCGTCCAATGCTACGCTCTTCTCATGTTTGCGAGCCATTTCAGAAGTATGAAAACTTGGAAGAAGGACAATCTTGTAATGCTTTGCTAGCCAGCTGGAAACCTTGTGATGGAGGTCTTCTACCATTCGAGTCACTTTGCGTAAAGTATATCGGATCTTTCTTCTCAATCGATATCGATGACGATGCTCCTTTGACTTTTGCGGAAGTATTTTCACTTTACCCAACTGCTTTTCCTTGATTTTCGTCTGCACTCTTTCCATATAGCTCTTCTCGCGTCCAGTTTCCATCTTCTTGAGTTCTAATTGAATCTTGGTTGCTTTTTCTGTTTTCAGCTTGCGTAAATTCTTCTTTTTGCTCTTTGTTCGTATTTTTTCAGTATACTTCTTCTTACCCTCGTTCTCCATTTTTTTCAATTCTGACCGAAGATTATCTGCCATCTTGAAACGCTTGAGCAATGTTTTGTAAGCATCCTTTATGCTCATCGTCCGACCATCTGGATCATAAATTGTTGCGAAGTTCCGAACTCCGGGATCAATAGCACACACTCGAGTAGCTTTTGTTGGTTCAAAATCCACTTTCCGAGGAATACAGATGTAATATTCTCCTTCTCGCAATCGCTGCAAACGGACCGAATACACCACTGGAGGCATTGCTTCACGTATTTCAATTCCTTCATTAGAGCCTCTCTTGTAGCCGAAAAAGTCAGCGTGAAAACGAACGTGATCCTTTCCATTCTCATGTGTAGCCTTGATAGATCGTGGACGCAATTCAATAGCGTTTGATCGAGAGAACTTGCATTTGAACCCGATCTCAGGAAATGATGTCTTCTTGTTCTCAGCTTTCAATTTCTTGTATGCTTCTATAGATGAGTCCACCGCTTTTTTGAAATCTCGATGAGCAGAATCACGTACTTCGTCGTTAGGTTCCAAATGACGTTGTAGTCCTCGCTTGTTTTTGAAATATAAGGGCATTGTTTCGCATTGAGCTATTGGCCGATATTTTTCTTTCAGTTCATCTGGCGTCAAAAACTTCCTCATATTGGGGTCATTCTCATCCTTCTTCTCTACCAATCTTTTTTGGCGATCTTCTTTCGAACGCGCAACTATCTTGTTATAGATAGCACGATTGGTAGCAAACATTTGCTCGAGCTTCTTTCGTTGGACTGGAGTAGGATAAAGTCGAAGCTTGATTGCATTGTTCACTGGATCCTTTTTCTTCTTCTTTTCTTCTTCGTTTTGTTTTGGTTTTATTTTCTTGGATTTCTTTTTCGTGACATGGTTAGCACTCATTTCTTCCACAGTCTCCCGAATTTGTGATGTTTGCCAGGAGTGATCTCGAACAACATTTGTATAGTTGGATACATCAAACCATGACGTAAGCATCGACTGTATCACTTGTTGATCTTCAGGAACAGTTTTGGGAATACGTTCGCGTGGTTTCCGTTTTTTACGCTTTTTATGTTTCCTGCGTTTCTTGTTTAGTGCATTCTTCTGACGTTGACGACGTGATTTCGGTGGCTTGGGAATAGCTTGTAGTGATGTTGTTTCCGGTAACCATAGATTCTGAGCAATTGCCCTCTTGAACCAATTTTTTGGATGTCCTTCTTTTTCTTCAATATTTTCTGTACTCTTCTGTTCTTCCGACTCGATTATCAGTTCTGAAGAGGGCTTCCGTTTTCTTGTGATAGTTATCGCTCGCGTCCCAGTAGCTGGTTTTGGATTCGTCTTGATAGTCTTGGTAGTCTTGGTAACCATTTCTTCAGTATTCTTGACTCGCAACCGTGGAATATCTGGAACGATATCTTCATCAAAATCGCTATCACTGTCACCAGGCTGACGTTTTTTCTTTTTCTTACCCTTGGCGGGCATATTTGGACGATTGCTTGAGTAGAAGAAGACGAATTGTAGAATGAGAAAGTGTTTTTATGCTGGAAATGCTCTATATGTGAGGTTTTATAAATCAGTAAGGTTGTGACACTTGTTCACACAAACTTCAAGTGTATAATCACTGGTGTTGACAAGCAACAAAGAAAGCCAGTTCAAAAAAAATAATTGAGTTTTCACCGTCAATTCTTCATATGAGTGACATTGTCACTAATTGATGAATGATAGTTCTTGTTCTTTGGTAAAATAAACACGTTAGCGTTAGGACCTTCCAGTTGTTGGAATTATTGATATTGCGGGTATTTACAAAATTTAGTAATTCAAACCAACAAATTTTATTGATTTCTACAAAAAAAGAACGAAAGAATCAGGTAAATAAGAGTAATAACGTGTTATTTAGGCAAGGTCAATGCGGCAGTGAGAATGTCACCTTTTTTTCTTTGTAAAAATATAACTATGAAATCAGTTGTTGAACGACAAATTTGTGTTCGTCTTCGGACCCAAGGGTTCACTCTCACCAAAATAGCTGGGATCCTCGATATATGCAAAAGAACCGTTCAACGTTGGCTCAGTAGTATTGAGTTCGCTCCAAGACCTCTCAATAGATCTCATCTGCGGAAACTGAATGACAATAAACGTAACCAACTCGTTCATTTTTTTCTTGATCACAATACAAGTACACTCGCTGATGGAGTTACTTTCATAAAAAATACATATGACATAGAGATCTCTCTACGAACTGTTCAACGCATTCTAGTAGAACATAAGATCACGTACAAGAAGGCTTCCATTGCGTATCAAGAAGCATGTAAAACACGACAACAACAATTTCTTAGCATCATTGCCCAAACATACAGAGAGAAAGT
This sequence comes from Pilasporangium apinafurcum, assembly GCA_001600495.1. NCBI lineage: Eukaryota > Oomycota > Peronosporomycetes > Pythiales > Pythiaceae > Pilasporangium > Pilasporangium apinafurcum. The sequence goes on from BCKE01000139.1 coordinate 16,205, forward strand.
GGATAGCGTTGGATGAAGCAGCGTTCTTTCTCAATCACAGCCGAAAGTATGCATGGAGTATAAAAGGACAGAGAGCTATTGTAAGAAAACCAGGAATACGAGGGAATATGCATTCGCTGATCTTGGCAACATCACCCACTGGAGTTGTTGATTGGCGTCTGTATTCAGGAAGTGTAAATTCAGTTCGATTTCATTCTTTTTTGAGTGGTTTACCAAATGAAAGCAATGTCATCTTAGATAATGTTGCAACGCATAAAGCAGTAGCTTGTTTACAGAAGGTGGGTCTATCTACAATTCCTCAAACTGCTCAAGAGAAACGCATGAATATGTTATACCTGCCGTTCATAAAATCCTAACATAATCTAACTATATCTACTAAAAGACACGGCCCAAGTTATCACAAATAACTAAGTTATCTATCCTTGTATGATCATGCTTGACTTTTTATAGGAGTATGAACGCACTCCTTATGAAGAGATTAGCAGAGTAATCCCTTCATCAATATGTTTTTTGCTGCATTGAAATCACGATCGAGAACTTGTTCACAGCGCTTGCATTTGTACACTCGATCAGCAAGTGTCATTTTTCTCATATTACCACAATTAGAACAAGTCTTGGTAGTATGATGAGCATCCACTAGCTTGACAATCTTCCCATACGTTGATGTCTTATACTGGAGACGTTGGCGGAATTGATATGGCTTGTGATTGTTGGTATTTCGATTCAGGTTCTTGCTTTTACCATTCTTGACAAATCCTTGGCTTTCGAATTTCTCAAGAAAGATGATATCATAATTCTTACATAAGTGGTTGATCGCCTTCCAATGAAGTTCATCTATGATATGCTGTTTTTTCAAATCGAGCTTGGTCATCAATTTACGCTTGATACGCTTACGCTCTTTGACTTTGCGAAGCTCTTTGAGACGCTGTCGCAACTGATCAATTCGTTCACATCGATCTGTTTGCTTGAACAAAATCGTACGATCAGGAGCATATCCAGAGAGAAAAGTGCTCACACCAGGATCAATTCCAATCACTCGAGATAGCTTTTTAGACTCAGAAATGTTTACATCAAGTGGGATATGAAGTTGATATACTCCAAACTTCTTTGTCAAACGACAATCCTTGAGAGATGTGATATTAGCAAGCTTTTTCTTGGTTCTTCGATTGACCCTGATGGCTTTATCCTTCAAATCTCTCGCAGTGAAACGAAGTACCCCATTCTTGATCTTCAACAACTTGTTAGTAAGTACCATACTCATTCCATTTTTTTTCTTGGATCGATATTTCAAACGAAAGAACTTGATCCGACCTGCTTTGACTGCCTTCATACAATTGCTATAATTCTTGTGAGCCTCAAACACTGATCCCGTTCGAATATCTTTGTAAGTGAGTAATTCAAACTCCTTCAACAAATCATTGCGATCTGGTGGAAGTATTGATCGAAGATGATCATACCATATCTTGATGGGTCTCCATAACTTTTGTCTGATCATAAACGCCTTTATCACGGACTTGAGAGATCTCTTTTTCTTCAAATCGTTAATGATCGACTCAATTCTTGCCTTTGCTCTATTGATCTTGGTCAGTAACAGATTACTTTTCCGAGAGTTCTCCGTCACTAGATGATCGCGAAGAGTATGCTTGCTGATCTTGATAGAATTACTCTCATTGATCACTCTCACGGTCTTGTTGTAGACGTAGTTGCTGACTTGAAGATCATAATCGATTTTCTTGCGTTGAGCTGGTGTTGGATTAATCTTGATCACCAATGACTTCATTTGAGGCAATTCTTCTGCTTTTGTAAAACCTCCTATCCATTTATCCACATGAGTAGATATAGACAGCTGAGAAAAGTTCTTCAATAAGTTTTCGCTTTGATGAGATGTTTCTTGAATCTTTAGTGACTGTGGCTTTTCCTCCGGCGTTGGTAATGGTCGTTTTACTAAGTTCGAGCCTGAATCCACATGATTTGTCATTGTCGGTAACCACAAATTCTCTGATAAGACCTTGAAGCGGTTGTTCCAAAATGGTTTTGCAGCTTTTTCTCTTGAAATCAATTCTCGAGTCAATATCTTCAATAATAACGCATTCAACTCTTCTGTCGGCTGACCATCTTCATAAGAACTTAACTCGTCGTTGAAGACCATTAGATTGCTTTTTTGAGAAGACTCGCGTGCAAAGGTAGTCAGTTCTTTCGAGTTGTTGCTCTTCAGATTTTGGAGGGAGATCATAGAGTTTTCAAAGAGAGTCGATATCAGGTCTTCTTTATCTGGATAGAGTCTTGTAAATCTTGTGAATGTTCTCTTCGTAAACGTTGTAAAGCCTGGCGGACCTAAGCCCTGTAAAGCTCCCAACATCCTCGGTGGGTAAGAACTCTTTTTCTTTTTCCCCATCTTTTGCTGGAAGACTTGGTCGTTATAATGTAAGTTGAAAAATGAGAATAAAAGCGAAAATTCATTGCTCTGGCTATTTCTTTCTTCTAGCGCTTCATAACCACTTATTTCTACTGTTGCGCAAGCATGCAATACTGAAAAGTGAGTGTTGGTCAAATTTTATGATGACGTGTATCTTTACACCATAGAGTTCCCAGCTGTTATCAACATAAAAAGGTTTTCAATCCTTACCCATGTCAAGTAATTTACGAATTTTTTATTACAAAATTGTACAAAAAAAGTAGAAAAAGGTAGCTATTTAGTCAACAGTTCAATCCCAATATTACTCTTATTTACCTAATTATTTCGCTCTTTTTTTATAAAAATTGACAGAAATTGAAGTCTGAATCCTGTAAACAGATGTAAAATCAGCAGCTAAAATAACTACGATGACTGTAAACACATATACTAAAAGCAAGTATCTTTTGCCAAAGAACAAGAGCTACCATAAATCAATTAGTGACAATGTCACTCATATGAAGAATTGACGGCAGAAGCTCAATTATATTCCAAAACTGGCTTTCTTCGTTGCTTGACAACCACGAATTATTTCCACTTGTTGTTTGTATGATCAGAGGCAAACCTTACTAACTTAAAAAAACCTTACAATATAGAGCACTTCCAGCACACAATCAGTTTCTCATTCTACAATCCGTCTTCTTCTACTCAAGCAATCGTCCTCTCCGATGCCCGCCAAGGGTAGAAGGAAGAAAAGGCGTCGAATCGGCGAGAGTGATAGCGATGACAGCGATTTTGAAGAAACGATATCAAGACCTTCTCCATTGCAAACAAGAAAACCCAAGACCAAAACTCGTAAAGTTTCTATGAAACCCAAGCCAACGATTGTGAAACGTGTAGCAACCAAGCAAACAAGTAAAAAGAAGAAGATTGATGAGAAAGAACATCCGAAGAATTGGTTCAGCCAAGTAATCGCTCAGAAGCTATGGATACCAGAAAGAAGATCGCTAGAAGCTGTTTTCAAACCCTCTAAACCACGTCGTCAACGTAAGAAGAAAAAGAGAAAAAGACGAAGACCATATCGTCAGAGAAGAAAATGGCGACCCCAGCGTAAAAAACGAGAATATCGTGAACGTCCTCATGAAATTGTCCAAGCATTACCTGAGAACCAACAACTTCTACAACCAATGCTTACATCGTGGTTTGATGTATCGAACTATACAAATGTTGATCATGGTCATTCTTGGCGAACATTAGAAGTTAAGAAGATTGCAAAAGAAATAAATGATAAACGTGTCACTAGAAAAGAAGCCAACGCAAAACTCAATGAACCAGAAGAAGAAGAGGAAGAAGAGGAAGAAGATGAGGAAGAAGAAGATGAGGAAGAAGAAGAGAAGAAAACAGCGAAGAAAGAACCTCCCAATACCGTGATCAAGCTTCGACTGTATCCGGATTATAAACAACGAGAAAAACTTGAGCAAATGTTTGTTGAAAGGAGTGATGGTGCATCGTTCTCGCAATTAGTGTGAGGAACATCACTCGCGGATTGATTACTCTTATGTTTACGTATATTGATTGCGTATGTTTACGCTC
>BCKE01000140.1:0-11638 GCA_001600495.1 Pilasporangium apinafurcum
ATAAAGCCGTCCCGCTCAAGAGCTGCGGCCAAGTTGTAGCCTGTGGGGTGTGACGCCACGATACGTTGAGCTAGCCGTGGATTTCCGAATGCACGGTACTTTCCCACGAGATCTACCTTGGTTATAAACGCATTTTCTCCAACAATCAGTCATCTGTGTACGATTCAACGGTGCATCGACGATAATACCACGGGAATGAACGCACTCAAGACTCTCGCTATCCCATATAACTTCATATCTGTAATGTTTGCCTTCCTTTCGCACCGATACTACCGCATCACGCTTTCCAGACAATCACTTTGATTTTCTACACACTCGATCTCCTAGAGCATACATTGTCATCGCCTCGCATCCGTTCTTGAAAAGAAGAAGAATGGGGAGAATTCGAAACAAGTTTCTGTTTCTATTGATATAGATCTGTTCGCTTTAAAAAACACGTCAAAGTGTATCCTAGAGGTAGGAAAAATGGAGGATAGAGGTTTATGAGACGTAAATTGACGGTTGCGATATACGAATTCCATAGTAGCCTAGGTTACCCAATCCAGCTCTCTCCTGACGCTCAGCACGAGCCGAACGGGGAAAAAAAGGATCTCTTACAGACGCTCGGACACCAGAGAATGCCTAAAAAGTCACGTTTTTTCATGGTGCACCTTCCGTTGCAACAGTCCATACCTCCGATCCAGTTCTCACAGTCAGTGCCGAAGACGCACATTTCGCCGCTCTTTCTCGGCCAGTGCAGGCGCGTGATATCGTTTTCGCACGTGCCGGGCTGACCGATGATCCCCTGGCAGTCGCTCGGGCACCACGAGATGCCTATATAGTCGCTCAGCTTGGTCTGGCACATGGAGTGGCCCGCATTCGTGCAACAGGCGTTGCCCGGGCCCACCAATGCGTTGCCCTGGCACGGGTGAAAGAGGTCGCATGCCTCGCCGGTCTGTCCCGTCGGGTCCGGCCAGTTGTATGCGATGGATTTTGTAGGGCACTGGCCGCCGGCCGCGGCGATCTCGCGGCACATCATATTGCGCATCCAGTCCATCACGACCGGCGTGTTCGAAAACACACCCGTCTCTTCGATGTGGTTGACGCGCGCCAGGATGTGCGTTTGGTCCAGCGTCAGGGTATCGGTCGCGCCGAGCTCGGGCCACTGGCCCTTGCCACCGTACCAGTGGATGGGACCGTCGGCGCCGTTCTCGCGCCAGTACGCACAGGAGGCCACTTCCACAAGGCCGTCGTTGCGCTTGTCCGGGTGGCCAGTCTTGGCCAGCTCGTCCGCGACGGCATTGCCCGTTAAGCCCATGGCAAGGCCCATGTTGAACTGGTCGACCTCGCTCTGCACGCGGACCGCCGTATTGAATTCGAAGAGTTTGAAGACGTTGCCCTGGAGCGACGAGTCGGTGAGCTGTTTGGGGTTGCCAAGGGGCTGGATACCGCAGACCGAGCCTTTGAGCAGGCTCTTGCTGTCCACGAGCTGTGCCATCTTGTTCTTGTTGGTACTTGCGAGACGCATACCGTCTTTGAAGTAGTTGAAGCCCTGGAACACGATGTCGTTCATGAACGTGTTAACCGGTATCACATAGTTGGCGACGGTTATGACGTTGGACATGGCGTTGCCGATCGCCTGGCCACTGTAACCACCGCCCAGACTGTACCACTGCACGCACTTGTCTTGTTGGTAGCACGCACCCGCGAGGATGGCGTTGGCCATCGAGTGTGCGAATACGATGCCGCCGCTGGCGATCACATCTCGCGCCTTCTCGTAGTAGGTCGTCTGCAGATGTGAGTCCATCCAGTTGTAGTTCTTGGTGTCTGCCCACGAGTACACGAACTGGCTGCACAAGTCCGCGTACCAGATGTTGTAGGGCCCCCAATACGTGCGCAACGACCCTGCCACATCGCCGTACCAGGTTTTCCATTTGGTCGGGCGCGCCCCCTGCACCATGGCACCGTGCAGGAAGAGACACGTGGTCAGCTTGTTGGAAGCCGCTTGCGGCGCCGCGGCTTCCAGGTCGGTAGCCACGATTGTAGTGCCCTCGGTTTCAGCGGCCGCCGCAGTCGACACGGTCATGGCGCTGGTGTCGTTAATACCCGCGACGTAAGCGCATGCTCCGGCCACTGCCGCGAGCAGCGCAACCGCCGCACCGATGATCTTGGTATATCTGCGCATGCGGGAGGGCTTGATGTCCCCGACTTCTCGCGCTACAAGGCGGGCCTCGGCCTCTTGGTCGACTGGAGAAGGCATCGCGGGCTTCGATGTCAGATTTGTGCTTGCGCACTTGAAGGGAAAAGCAGAAATGGCATGGTACGACGGCACAGGAAGGTGGTATCTTACTCTATCGACATCCTTGTCCTTGGAAAACAAAATGAGCGGTGCTGCTGCGTCCTGATGCGCCGCTAGATCTTAAGACTGGCGCGTGCCGGTGGTGATAGACGGACGTCACTCTATCTTTCAGTATGAAGATCTTGTTCATTTGTGCTACGGCGACGGTTCACGAGTCACTGGGGAGACTCTGATCGACTTGTCCGTCGACTGAAGGAAAAAAATTACATCATCCAATTTATTTAGCCATGACATGACGTAAGCGAGTGGATCGATCAGTCGGCTACCATTCACTACGATGAGATGGAATATGAACATGATGATCTTCTGGGAACGGTTGTATACGGCAAACCCAAATGTGCTCAAAGATTATCCGGAAGACATCAATTACGAAACAATTTCTGAAGCAGACGCTATTTTGAAATATTATCAATATAATGATCATCCTAATTGCTGGGAAATTTTACAGTAAGAACCCATATCAAACTCAGATTTTGGGAACACATCTAGGAGATATTACATTTGCTCGAGTCCAAAAATCAGTCATCTCATTCAGGAGTACATCGATGGTTGCTTTGATAATCCTGGAGAAATTCCGGGCAATATAGACTGGAAACACTCGAGTAGCAACCCAGATGTGATTAATGTTTTAGTAAAGGATTTTGAATTTATCAATCTGGAACAATTTAATTATAATCTAAATGCAGTTGATTATTTAGAGAAGTATCTTCATTTGATCAATTGGGACAGCAGCCGTGTCAACAGCTATTGCATTAGATTCTAATAAGCATGCATCGGGAATTGACTCTATGGATATGACAACTCTTGTACTCGGGGGTACTTCATTGACATCAGCAAAGGCTGCTTACTTAACTCACATGTATTTCGAGGAGGTATTAAGGTTAGTCTTTGTGTGTTGCTGCACGCCAGCCATACATGCTTCCAATTTCATGCCATTGCCTTCTAACATCCAGAAGTAGCTCCATCATCGATGGTTCATGCATCACGAATCGAGGTAGCCCTGTCGTCAGCAGGTCAATCTTGTATTCAATCGGAGCGAACAGATTATAAATTGTCTGGATAGTGCCGTCAATTGAGAGAAACTGTGTTCGTGCTCCACCTGGCGGACACAAATTCACTTCATCCATCAGTGTCTTCAACAGTCTCAAAAGCAAGATAAAGATCATTGGTAGCGCATTTCCCAGGAATGTCGCAACCGTATTTTGTTTCTTCAATAGCGCATTCTTCCACAGCTGTGCGTTTAGGGACGTCGTCGTTGTGCAGCGATCCGCCAGGTGTTCATCTGGTGGTAGAAATTCGATTTCATTTGATGCACGTTCACGTCGCTGAGTGAGTTGACAACGCCAAGACGAAAAGAGTTCTCGTACACGCGTAGGTAGACGCAGGTGTTTTCAATTGTGGATATACAAATAAATGCATGTCGATGCGAATATTCCCTTCATGGGGCTATGACCAAGTCTGTCAGGTCACACTGTAGACCGATATGACTGTTTCTTTGCTGTCTCAAATTTCGCTGATTTGTTTCAGTACAACAGAGTCCACTTCAATGAAAGAGATGTATAATGGATTGTAAATGGTATAATTCTCCAGCCCACTCCCATCTCCGTTTTAATAGCTGGAATTGAATGATAATACTTGATTTTATCAGCTGAAACAGGCTTTTGGATTACGATCACGCCATGAAATTGTGATTACCACGACCAGTTGGGTGCTAGCTCTGTCCTCTCTATGAAAGCAATAAGCCTTAGTTTTAAAAATATCCTTGACTGTATCCTTTTCGAAAAGCCTTGGTGTTTGGCAGCTTTGCTCATGCCACAGTGGGACAACAAGCAGCAAAATTGTAAAAGAATCCAGTGTTTCAAATCGATAGTGCGTGTCGACTTTCAAAAACAGCTTACAGAATTTGGTCGATGAAGGTGGATTCATAACCCATGTTTCGGCTGTCGGATCCGTTGGATTTTGTTGTGGTAATCATACAAAAACGTGCCACATTCTATGTCATTTTGATTAGGTATGCATTTGCAGATCTTATAGGAATGCCTATGCAGTGCAATCACCAAGACATGACATAGCGGCAGGTACAGATGTTCTTCCACGATCCGAAGAGCCTTGTCTGTAACGAAGATCTGCATGTATGAGTCCTCAACACAAACGAGGTCAATATGATTGTTCATCGATGCTTAACATCGATTGCTGCATCTGTAGTCGAATGGTGTGGGGAAATCATCGTAAGATGTATTTTGGATCTCGTAGATGACGGTTGCGATGTAAGCACAGCTTTAGCGTTTGTTTGTTCGTAAATTTATTTCAAGCAAAATTTTGACACTTCCATTTTAGAGAAGGTAAAATTAGGCTTCTATTAACAAATTTTGGTTATGTACTCAAAAATAATATACTCTAATTTTAATGATTTCTATATATGAATTTAGGGGATATTTTATTTTTAATAATATAGGCTCTTTTAATTATTTACGGTATTTTAGCACAAACACCTAACTTTACATGCAAAGAACATTTTTTAGACGGATCTTGGATAATTCTCTAAAAATATTCGACACCATGCCCATTCAAATGAGCCAACAACACCAGTTCCTTTCTACCTTTGCATCTTACTTACATAGCTATCATTGCCTTTGGATTCAGACGATCACGCTTCGGAGGGCTATGGAAAATGTAAAGTTAAGGGTCACCAGGTATAACAACTCGTACATCACGGATAGATACTGCTCAGTTCATATCTCGAAGCAACGTCATGTCTAATCCAGCAGAAGTAGTGTACTATGAAAAATGGATTCTCAGAACCTGGTGATGGTGGTGCGGTGTGACAAGTTACCCAAGAGTGCATTTATGTTACCAACACATTCGCATGTGGAAGAAGGTTCGATACCTTTGTAAATTCGCGATTTATCTTACTTACTAGCGATTACCAAAATACGGCCTAATCGTGTGGACATGTTTGCAAAGTCGGTTGATCCTCACTGTGTTTTATTACAATGAATTGGAAATATAACTGCTCGACCGCTACAATTTTTTTAGATTCCTTTTGCTCTCACAACAAGGAAGCAGCCCAAAAAGCGCAATGGCGGACGAAAACGAGGAATTGTAATGTAAAGGGGTAACCCTCTTTACTACCTTACATTATATGCGCGTACGGAGAAAAGAGAAGGACTGAAAGAGATTTGCTCTTTTGGAGGAAACTTAGGAACTGAATTATCGTATTTAATAAAGCTATCTAGAAAGATGAATGACTGGTATTCGAGTGTCCAGTTCGAATAAAGCTAGTCATACAAACTCCTATACCTAAGAAGTCTTTTCTCTTTAAATGACATGCAAATAGTAACTTTTACTATGTATTCCATGTAGTAAACCCTTTTTACTTATGGACTAACCACAAGCAATAAACAGCTGCATCTGCAGACCTGGGTGAGCCTGCAATGTAATGGAAACCTATTACACACGAGAGCAAGAGAAATCTAAAAAATTCCAGCAGTCGAGCAGTTATATTTCCAATTCATTGTAATAAAACACAGTGAGGATTGTATAAAACAAATTGTGTCACCTATTAGAATTTTTCCAACCTTAAAACGGTGACACAGTTCAGGTGGCAGTAATCACATTTTTCAAGCGTGGTCGTAATCCAAAACTGTTTTTCAACCAATCGAAAGGATATTTATTATAGATTTCAACCAATCAAAATTCATTTAATTGACCATCACTTCAAAGCTGCACAATGCTCCAAGGGCAACAACCATTGAAGATGCTTCCTGCCGATGTGTCAATGAACAAGATGCAAATGCCCACAATTGAATTTACTTTCCTCTGTGTATCTGCAACAATAATATATCTGCCAAGCAAAACCACTGGGTGATGGGAACTGAGTTTGTGCCGTCTAAGGCGCAGTTAGCGGACCGCCGCACGACCATGGCGTTTCTACGTGCATTACTATGGAAGAATATGCTGCTGAAGAAACGAAATAAGATCGAGATGCTTTGCGAGATCGCGCTACCGACCATCTTTATCTTGCTTCTCGGTCTTTTGAAGACGCTTATAAACGAGGTGAACGTGCCTGCAGGGTGGAGTACCGACACTGGCTCACCGATCGATGATACTTTTGGAACTTCCTACAACCTCTTCGATCCAACTGGATACAAGATTGACTTACTGCCGACAGGATTGCCACGGTTTGCAATGCATGAATCGTCGATGACCGGACTGCTCCTGGACCTTGGGCGGCAATCCGTGGACGACGGTGTGAAACTCTATGAGCTCTCTGATGAAGATCTGGAGGCATGTACGTCTGGTGTCCAACAACGCGGAATGACGAGCCTCAATATATCCTCGGAATACTATGTACCAGCGGGATGCGATGGAAAAGTTGTCCCGTACAAAATTGGCATTGTACCTGACAACACGTTTACTCGTCAGTACTTCATGCAGACAATGAACTTGTGGTACCCACGTGTGACACTTGTGAACTCGTCAACGCCCTTAGAAGTCCCATCGTTTCAAGACAGTGTCCTGTTTTACTCAACTGCCGCTGATTTAGAAGCATATATCAAAAGTGATAACTACGGTGACGATCTTGACCATCCGCGCATCTACGGCGCCATTGTATTCGACAACTATCCTTCAGATGACACAATTGGATCTACTGTATCAATCGAGTACACATTGCGGCTGAACTCAACCGGTTCCGATGGTCGTGTAGCGACAACCAGCGGTGATCCTACTGAAGTGTCGGCTGTCCAAAAAGACATCGCGGTAGATTATTACTCTCGCTATGCAGTCACCGGTTTCATGACACTGCAAACACTCGTGACGCGGTTTGTCACGTGCTTACCAGAATGGAACGCTGCTACTGGAACGACAAATGGGCAATGTCAGCGTGTACAATCAACAGCAATCTCTTCTCCATATTTGGATGAAAGACTCCTTTCAACCCTTTCTGATGACGCGTTGATTCAGCTATCCTTTGCCAGATATGCTGCCAGTTCAACCAACAGCAACAACTCTGCAGCTTCATTCTCAAGCGCAATGAATCTAATGTCCAATGATACAAAAGAAGCTCTATTGACTCCGCTCCGTCAGGCACCACAGGCATATCTTGGTAGTGTTGTAGCTCCGTTTCCAATTGATGACTACGTGAGCTCTCCATTTTATGATAGCGTGTCAGACGTATTTGCAATTGTGTTTGTTCTGGCGTACCTGTATTCTGTCTCGCGGATGTTGGTTGTTTTCATCCAAGAAAAAGAATCACGAGTTCGAGAATTCTTGAAGATTCTGGGTGTGAAGGAAAAAGCTATCATCATTTCATGGTATTTGACATATATTGGAATTTTATTCGTCGGTTCGGTTCTTCAAGCTATAGCTGGTCTGGTAGGTCTTTTTGCAAACAGCTCACCAATTGTGACGTTTGCATTTTTCTTTCTCTTTGGGATGAGTATATTATCATTCGCATTTCTTGTGAGTGCGATCTTCAGTAAAGCACGGGCAGGATCATTTGTGGGAATGGTGGTCTTCTTCCTGATGTATTTCGTGTCGACTATCTTCGGAGTCGATACTCCTGAAAGTTCGAAAGCAATAGGTTGCCTTTTGTCTCCTGTCGCTCTAACCCTCGGTATCAACACGCTAGCAGACTTCGAGGCGACCGGGCAAGGAATTGATTTCTCCAACATAGGGACGGTGAACGAAAATTTCCGCTTCCAAACTGCTTTGCTCATGTTTGTCATCGACTCCGTGTTGTACACGCTGATCGGATTGTACTTCGAAAAGGTGATCCCAAAAGAGTATGGCACGACATTGAAATGGTACTTTCCAGTATCTCCTTCCTACTGGCAAGACAAGCGAAAAGCGCGTGCGTTAAAACGTGTTCAAGAGTCTAGTGTTCCTGCTCCACAAGATGCGTTATTGGATAATATTATTTTAGACGTAAATCCAAACTTTGAGCCTGTCAATGCAGATCTCCGTGAACAAGAGCGCAACGAAGAAGTCTTGTCAATTCAACGATTGCGGAAGGTCTTCCCAGTTCCAGGCGGCGAGAAAATTGCTGTGAAAGGGATTGATTTGGTGATGTACAAGGATCAGATTACATGTCTGTTGGGTCATAACGGTGCTGGTAAGACGACTTTGATCTCTATGCTCACTGGTATGATTGCTCCATCATCGGGGAATGCTTCGTTCCGAGGGTTATCGCTTACAGAAGATATGGATGAGATTCGTGAGTCATTGGGTATCTGCTTCCAACACGATGTACTGTTTGCGGATATGACAGTGGAGGAACATTTGTTGTTATTTGGTCGAATCAAGGGCTATCTCGATCAAGAATTGCGTGCAGTTGTTGACAACCAAATTCGAGAAGTTGGTTTGACAGAAAAACGACATGTGAAGTCGTGTGAACTGTCAGGAGGTATGAAGCGCAAACTGTCTGTGGCTATTTCTCTTCTTGGTGATAGTAAGCTGGTGTTTTTGGATGAACCAACATCCGGTATGGATCCATACAGTCGACGTAGTACATGGGAGATCTTGCTGAATAATCGTAACGATCGTGTGATGGTGTTGACAACACATTTTATGGATGAAGCCGATATTTTGGGTGATCGTATTGCGATTATGGCTGAGGGTGAGCTTCGTTGCTGTGGTTCATCGTTGTTCTTGAAGAATCGGTATGGTGCTGGTTACAACTTGACTTTGGTGAAGGATGATGAAAAATGCAATGACAATGATGTGATTGCTTTTGTGACCTCCTTCGTCTCGAACGCACAAGTGTTGAGTAATGTGGGAAGTGAAGTTGCATTCCAACTTCCGTTGTCGAGCTCGTCGAAGTTTGCGACAATGTTTGCCGAATTGGATCGTTCGTTGACGACATTGGGGTTGTTGTCATATGGTGTATCTGTGACAACGTTGGAAGAGGTGTTTATTAAAGTTGCCGAGACTGGTGACGAATCCAATCAGCATACACTTAAGAACCAAGTTCGTTCACCAACACCTATGCTTAGTCCGACAGGATCCAATACGTCTGACACGGGGTCATTGTCCAATAAGTCGTTGTTCATGGTCCATTTGCGTGCTCTTATCCTCAAGCGATTCCGTGTGGCAAAGCGAGACAAGAAGATGTTAATTTACAGTGCAGCGCTTCCGGTACTTCTGCTCTTTGCAGGACTGGCACTTCTCAACAGTACGAACATCACTTCAAATGATCCAAACTTGCCTTTGACCATCGACGCTCTATCAGTATCTGCAAATGCACCGACTCCATTCTATTGTCAAGTGGAGTCCGACTGGTGTAGTACTGTGACGGATTCTACACACTTCAGTGGAGTTCATTTAGAGGAATTGTCTGATTCTGTTATTCCTCGACCTGCTTTTGATTCCAACTCTCCTACTCTGTTTGGTGTAACATACCGTAACCCAGCGATTGATGCGAATGATTCGACTGGGTATGGATTGCGAATGGGAGAAAAGCTGTATAACCGTGGCTATGGGAAAGAGGATACAGAGCTAGTACAGGATCAGTATGGTGCCTACTTGGTCTATGGAGATAGTGACCAAAATCTGTTGGGTTATAATCTGTTTGTGAACACGACGGCAACACATGGTGCGGTGGTATTCAAGGCATTTATGGATCAAGCGATTTACCGGTTCTTTGCATCCAATTCGACAGGATCCGAATCTGCGAATGTGGATCTGAAGGTGAATAGTCATCCATTGCCTCTAACAGCCTCAACGAAAGCTCTCTTTGGATCATTCTTGGCATTCACAGCCTGTCTCTTCATTTGCATCGCGTTCACATATTTCCCAGCATCGATTGTTGTGTTTTTGGTGAAGGAGAGACAAGCAGAGCACAACTCGAAACATCAACAATTGGTGTCGGGTGTTTCATTGGCAGCATTTTGGCTCGCAAATTACATTTGGGATCTGATCATGTATATCATCCCATTCGCAGCTGCACTCATCTTGATCCAAGCATTTGATGTTTCTTCGATGACTGGAAATTCTGACTGTGTGACATGCACATCGGCAACGTTCCCGGCGGTGGTCGTCTTGTTCGTTCTCTTTGGTTTGGCAATCTGTCCGTTCACGTACTGTATGTCATATTTGTTCAAGGAGCATGCTTCATCGCAGACGTACACCATTATGATCAATTTCATCATTGGTGTAGTTTTGATGGTTGTGTCATTCATCTTGGACGTGATTGAATCAACGGAGGATATTAACTCTGCTCTCAAATTTATTTGGCGCTTATCTCCACTTTTCAATCTTGGTAGTGGCTTGCTCAATTTGGTTCTCAACGAACTCACATCGATTCTGGAGAGTGATAAAGATAAAACAAGCCCGTTTAGCACCGATATCATGGGTTTCGAAATCATGTTTTTGGTTCTGAATACAATAGTATATGGATGCTTGGCTGTGGGGATCGACTACGCATTAACCTTCCCACGTGTGAAGAACTTACTTGGTGGTCGCAATGATGTGGAAAATGAAACCTATGAGATCGATACTGACGTTGAAAGGGAAGCTCAACGTGTCGCCAGTGGTGCTGCCGACGATGACATTGTGAAGCTCCAGAATCTACGCAAAATCTATCCTGGAGGCAAAATTGCTGTTCGTAATCTGTCGTTTGGTTTGAAACAAGGGGAGTGCTTTGGATTTTTGGGGATCAACGGTGCTGGCAAAACATCCACCATGAAAATGCTTACCGGTGATGTCTTGCCAACCAGCGGCGGTGCTACACTTAGTGGTTTTGACATTCTGACACAACAAATTGAAGTCCGGCGTCAGATTGGATACTGTCCACAGTTTGATGCGCTTTTTGAGCTGCTAACTGTGCGTGAGCATTTGGAACTCTTTGCTAGTATTAAGGGAGTCCCCGGTGCTGAATTGAATACTGTCGTAACGGAGAAGATTCAACAACTCAACCTTGAAGATTTCGAGAACAAGCTCGCTGGCAGTTTAAGTGGTGGTAACAAGCGTAAGCTGTCTGTGGCTATTGCGATGATCGGTAATCCTCGAATCATTTTCTTGGATGAACCATCGACTGGTATGGATCCAGTGTCTCGACGTTTCATGTGGGATGTCATCGCGGGGATATCAACTCGTTCCAAGTCGTCGACCATTGTACTGACAACTCACAGTATGGAAGAGTCAGAGGCGTTGTGTTCGCGTGTGGGTATTATGGTTGGTGGTCGTCTACGTTGTTTGGGTAGTGTACAACACTTGAAATCTCGTTTCGGTGATGGTCTTGTGTTTGACGTGAAGCTGACACCTCCGACCCCCGAAGAGCTGCATGACCTCGTGCACCAA